>JAUEKU010000007.1:1388625-1400292 GCA_032274805.1 Gypsophila paniculata
ACAATTTTCCATACACACAACTTACATATTATTTGAAAATACCATTATACCCCACTTTTTTCCACTTTCTTAAATCCCGTGCCAAAAGGCAATGAGATCTTCTATATGAAATGGAGGGAGTATATAGAGAAAAAGACGATCAAAGTGTCATATTGAAGACCGTACATAAAATAAATGGGCAGAACGTTGTGAGTAGGAGAAAGTATATGTTGTCCCACACCCTTATCCTAGCTACTTCATTCAATCACTCCATCATCATCATCTCCTTCTTCCCAAAAACCTCTCAAAAACCCTACAAAAAATGGCACAAAAAACCCTAAGAATAAACCCATTAATCCCAACAATTCCACACCAATTTCACCAACCCACTTCAAAATTACACCTCCCCTTCAAAACCCATTTCTCCAATTTCAATATAATCCACTGCACTTCATTACCCACCTCAAATTCCCCTCAAAGTTCCCACCTTTCCGACCCTGATTTGAGTGCCCCGTCACGGGGCGATTTGTTCTTGGAGCATCACCGAGCGAAGGCAGCTGCATCGAAACTGATTATTGAAAATGATAAGAGGGAGAAGAAGAAGAAGAAAATAATTGGGGGTGTGAAAGTTGGGGAATGTTGTTATGGTTGTGGTGCTTCTTTGCAGACGTTTGAAGCCGATGCGCCGGGTTTTGTTGATGTTGACACTTATCAGTTGGTAATTTCAGGTTTTTAATGATTGTTTTAATTGTTGTAATGTTGAAGATAAATGTGTTTAAAAAAAACACTAATTCTTGTATGAGACGGTCTCACAATAATTCATTGTGAGACCAAATCATTTGTACCATATATATGTGATTTTGTACCTTGTTTAAAGACAATCGTAACCCTATATTTTCGTAACCATTTTCATGGTATTTGTACCCATTTTATTGATAATGGTATCTACTTTTATCTGGTAACCATTTTATTAGTTTTTGTAATTGTCTTTTGTGTTTTTCGTCCCATATAAACTCTAAATTGTACTAATAGTCTCACAATAATTTATTGTGAGACAGTCTCACAGGAGACTTACTCCTTGAATATTTACGTTAAACGTAACCTATATTTAGTAGTTTTCCAGTATTTTCCATAGTTTTACTATCTTCACAGAGTATGGACCAACTTCGGCAACACATGAGATGCGTCAGTTTAATACTCAATTCATTCAATAAGTCATTTCTTTTAAGGCGCACTCGCAAATTCAACTTAAATGTAATCTTATAAGATCAAATCTTCTTAGATGCTTCTGTTTCTTCATAAATAAATAAAATTCAGCTTCGGAAATACAGAAGAGGCTCCAAATATCAGACATCTGCTTCTGTTTAAAGTGTGTACGGAGTGATTGACTGTATATTTGTATCAGGGCATTAGAGAAAACAGCCGTTTCCATAGCATAAAATGGTCCTAATATATAAACCGCTTCGTATTTTGATTCGTTCACAGATATATTTGGCTATGTACTTCGGTTAAGCTCATCTTTCAGCCCTCAAGAGAAATATAATCCCTCTATTTTAGTTATTTGTTTACGTTTCTATATTAAAAATGAACGTAAAGTGATACGTTTTATTTACATAAAATTA
Source organism: Gypsophila paniculata (assembly GCA_032274805.1). Lineage (NCBI taxonomy): Eukaryota > Viridiplantae > Streptophyta > Magnoliopsida > Caryophyllales > Caryophyllaceae > Gypsophila > Gypsophila paniculata. Next base: position 1,390,227 of record JAUEKU010000007.1, read on the forward strand.
TAGTTCGACGTTTGAAAATCAATGAGGGGTGAGGATAATTGTTTTAGGTAGATGATTTTGTTTGATGACTAGATCAAGTATTATTTTAAGGCAAAGAAAATTATTAATCTACACTTGTTCACAAAATAGAAAGGCCAACTACATTGTAAGTTGCATTGAAAATGTGTGGTTAAAATACACAGAACTACAAAAGTACTAACCGAGGAAAAAAAAAAAAGAGACTTCAAATTTTCAAGTCAACAAGCATTTTGATATTTCAGATTCAGTTGGCTCAACAATGTCGTCACATGAATTGTGTTCAAATTATTCCAAAGCCATTTTAAATGTTGTCTGGAATGATATATTCTAAAAAGACAAAAACCAATTCTTAGGTTAGTTAAGCAACAAAAACGTATTCTCTAGTCATTTTTTGATTTCAGCATAATGTTCACGTCGATTAAAAACACCAATAGACACCAACAATGATGAAGAAAATAAACAAAGGGTATAACAGAATCACCTGTTCTTCTGCAGAGGCAATTGCATGTAGCTTGGACTGCAAAACTGGGTTTCTCTCGAGCAACTCAACATTATTCTTAAGGGAGGCGATAAGTGGCAGACACGTTGTCAACTGAGATTTTAGAGCCTCGGCTTCATTTTCAAGGGATGTAACTCTTTGCTTCATCTCCTCGACCTCCACGCTCCTCCTATTAGTTACCTCTTCAAGATCCTCACACAAACTCCCAAGATCATGAACCTTGTTTTGATATAGAACCTCTCGCACCGACGAAATTTGAAGATCAAAATAAAAGGATGCAGCTTCTGCCTCCCAGAGCTCAAATTCATTGCTTCTTTCGTGAAGCTCTGAGGTCAATATCACTTCTCTGATCTTGCATTCTTCTATGTTCTCATGCAGTTTACTTACTTCGGACTCCAAGTTTTCATTTTCTTCTCGAAGATGTACAAGTTCCTTCGTTTGGCAATCATTATGTTCAGATAGTTCAATAATCTGTTTCTTCAGAGCTGTTCTGGTGACTTCGAGATTTTCTCGATCCTTTTCAAGACAGTGAATTGTGCTGCATAACTCGGTGTTCATGTTTTGTGTAACTTTCAACTTCAGCTCTGCTTCTTCAAGTTCTTTCCCTTTTTGGCTTAGCAAAATATGGTCAGTCAATATTTGAAGTTTCAGTTGATCGTTACAGTCACTAATCTCATGCTGCTTTTCTTCTAACTTCTCCATCGACGCAATTAACGCCAAATTTTCCGCTTCTTTCACCATAAGTGTCTCCTCCAATCCCTTGGTTACATTTTCAAGTTCCTTGTGAGCTTTCCTGAGGCAGTTCATGTCGTCAAGGAACTCACTCAACTCGAATGCTTTTTCAGCTCCATAGCACTTCAAGATCAAAGATTGATAATTCAAGGCAAGAGCTTCTGAAAGAATTTCACTATTTTCCTCTTCTAACATGTACTTTTCTCCCTTGGTGCGCAGTAACTCTACTTCCAGAGATTTAGTTTGTCCAAAAACGCTACGATTTTCTTCCTGTAGCGTAACATTTACCTCTCGCAACTGCTTTTGATTTAAAAGCAGATTCTCCACTTCAGCTTTCAATGCTTCTTCCCTTTTTACTCTCTCACTGATATCCAAATTCAGCTGCCTGCTTGTGTCGACTAGCTGATGCCTCTCGTTTTCCACCTGCAAAAGCTTCTGAGTGAACTTAATAGATTCCTGCTCGAGGGCTGTCTTTTTTGAGGCAAGCTCCAAACACTCAACATGAACCTGCTTAAGTAGAGTTGAGAGAATGGACTTCTCCATCCAGAGTTGGTGATTCTCATCGTTGCTTTCCGACAATGAATGTTGAATATCTCCGATATTTGCAAGCACACAAGGAATGATATTCGCCTCACATTCGGCTTGCGTCCTGTGTTTAATATCAAGAGCTTTCATCACCTGATTTATCCCTGCCCTCAGTGTGTCAATTTTACCCAGCAAGAACTCTGCTTCCACTTGTTGTATCATATTCTCACTCTCAAGTTCTATTATCAATTTCTCGGAATATTGAGCTCTTTCAGCTTGTCTCTGGCATTCTGCTAAAAGAGAAGAATTCTTGTCTTCCATGTCCTGAACAAATTTCTCCAAGATAAAAATTTCAACCTGAGCATTGACAGCTTTTTCTAGCTGTTCTTCAAATTCATCCTTTCTGCACTTGTTTTCTTCTCGCAGCTCATGGATGCAATTCTCTAGTCCTGATAGTCTCGCATCACTCGTCAAGACAAGGCATGCACGCTCTTGTTTTTCAATGTCAAGTGTGAATCTCAATTCCTCAACTTGACTGAGTGTTGATTGTTTTTCCTTTTCAATATCAGTATATTTCTCTTCCAAATTTGTCAATCTTGATTCCAGTTTCTCCATCTTCTGCTCCACCTTTTCCAACCGAGAGACCAGGCTACTCTTCTCAGCCAGAAGATTAGATCTTTCACTTGTGAGTAGCTCGCAGAACTCTTCTAGGCCTTTCGATCTTGCTCTTAAACCCTCCAGTTCAGATTTCGCACCGCAAAGAGAAGTTTGCAATGACGTGTTCTTCTCGAGAAGACTCTGCATAGTCTCAGTGATTATTTGAAGCTGGGAGAGCAGGGCAGATTTTTCAGCTACAAGAGCGGACTTCTCCTCAGTCAAACCATGACAAGATCTTTGTGAAGCCTTGAACTTCTCTTCCCAATTTCGCAGCTCGGCATTCACTGCCGACAACGAACTTTCCAAATTTTTGTTTGTCCTAAGAAGTTCTTCCATGTTTTCTAATCTTCTAAGAAGAGCTTCTTTGTCAGCCCCATTTTTTACACATATCTCTCTAAGCCTCCAATTTTCGTCCTGCAAGCCCTTAACCGATGCCTCCAAACATTCCGGATCTAAGCCAACAGATTCCAATCTCTGTACTAGAGCTTGGTATCTTTTGTAAGAACCTTCAATTTCCTTTTTAAGATCCTGCACCTGAACCCCAAGAGAGTCACTCTGATCTGTCTGACGTCTAACCTCAGCTTCTAATTTCTCTTTCACTTCTTTGAGGCTCAAAATTTCCTTTTCGAGATCTTTTTGCACCATAGAAGACGATGAATTTGAATCTTTCAGGGCGTTGTTTTCATCCTTCAATTGTTGAACCTCTGCTTGAAGATCACTTTTGCGTGTCTTTAGATCCTTCATCATTGTGAGCATATTTCCTAGTTCCAGCGTCAAAGCTCTCTGCTCCTCCTGTGATTGAGAATGCATATTTTGCAGGGTACAAAGCGTAGTTTCTGCTTGCACAAAGCGAGAGTGTTCCTCTTCTAAGCTAAGCATTAGCTCTTCCAGTTCAGCTTGCTTCTGCGAGATTTTACCATCTGCTGCCGCTATTTTCTGTGTTAATGTTTCCGCCTCTATTTGCAAAGACTCATTAATTTTGACCAGGGCAACACGCTGATGCTCAGAATGCTCAAGTTCAGCTAATCCCGATAAGACCTTAGAGTTAAGTTGGGCATTCTCTGCTTGGGCTTCGCTTAAACTTTTCTGAAGTTCAGAAAGTAATCTTAAGGTCTCTTCATATCTGACAGCCATGGTATCTCTCTCTACATTTGCATTTCTGACTTCCTCGTTCAATGTTTTTACTTCAGTTTCTGCCTTTTCAAATCGTTCAGCTAGGTTTCTTAAACATTCATCGCTCTCTATGAGTGTTTTTTCCAGAGCACTTGTTTTTACCAAGCATTGTATGTACAGAAGTTCGAAAGTTGTCTTCTCACCCTCTAATTTAGCTAGCTCTTGCTTGAAGCTACGAGCTTCCAGCTCAGCTTTAGCAAGGCGCTCTTTCAATTCCTTAGAATCCTCTTGAGCTTCATATAGCAAACTGTCAACAGCAGCTAACCTTTCCAAAGATTGCCTATATTGCAAAAGGCAGGTATCTCGTTCAGCTTCCAGGCTTCTAAGGGTCTCTTGCAGCGCTTGAATCTCACTCTTTCCTTCACATGTTAACTCTCTAAGAGTTTTGGAATCTTTTTGGGCATTGCTGAGATCTCTTTCGAGATTGGATAATCTGTCCAAAGCCTCGTGGTACTGGAGGACGATGCCGTCTCTTTCGGCTTCAAACTTAGCCAGTGATTCCTTTAAGGTTTGCAGTTCTGTTTCAGCTTCACTGGCTCGCACAGACTCATCGAGATTAGAACTTTTGACTGTTTTCGTTTTACCAGCGTCAGAAATTAACTCTTCTGTCATATCAGTAGCTGACCGAAACATATCATTGAGTTGTTTCAGACCTTTTCTGCCATTTCCGCTGTTCAAGTCATCATTACTTACACCATTCCTTTTAGATCCCTGATGATCAGGATTGAAAAATGATCGAATAGGATGCGGAGTTTCAGGACTGTCCGACTCAGACCCCGAGGCAGCTTCATCAGTCAATGCGAAAGGAACTTGATCAGGAAATGCTTGTGCCATTGTTCGGTGAGCTTGGCGGAGCTCTCCAGTGGCATGATTGTATCTTTCAGCCAATGCACGGTAAGCCCTGTAGAATTCTTCAACTAGTTTCATTAGCTCAGGTCGTTTTTTATAGTACATCTCAGCCCTCCTGGCAAACGAGTCAGCATCCTCTTCTATGAGCTTTATCATTGCTTTCACTTTCGAATCCATGTCTGTCCAACCACAAGGAAATTAAAACCAAAGTTTAGGACATACATTACATACAAGAGAAATTATCACTACCCGAAAACATATTTTCCGAAAATTTGAGTTCTGATAGGTCTTTAGAGTTTGGATCACTGTTTTATCATCCATTTCATTGAAAAGGCTCGAATGTGGCCACTTTTCTTATTTCGTACAGAATTTATGTCAACTTTATTTCACTTGTACCAATTTTTTTGGACAATATACATGCACCATACTATTCGTATCTCAAGGGAAAAGATATGGTGCAAGATTTGAGAAATACTCTGTAACAATTAATCTCAACTGTTTATTTAACATCTTAGTGTAATATAGCCATTACATATTCATAACTTGTATTAAGTCTATTGCAGATATAATTGAATTAATTTCGTGACTTAATTAAGAATTACATGGATATGTGTCACCTTCTCAACCAAAAGCTTAAGTTGTCGATGTTGGAGTCTCAAGATCGGTTATTTACTCTAACAACATGCAAACAAAACAACAATAGAGTTGGCTATTAAGCAGACAGACAAGATAGTGAGGTTGCTGGATAGGCCCCGTTATGTTGGCAAGGTTAGGTCACAAGGCAAATTTTTCATATTTAAAATTCAACCACAAGGTTACACGAGTCCTTCAATTCAACCTTCAATTCAATATCTTTCATGCTCAATTATAAACACTTGAAAGTGCAATCAATGACAATAATAGAATGATGAAATAACAATCATGAAAGTTAAATAAATTCGAAATACGACAAAAAACAGTTTAAAAAGCGCTTAAAAAACCAGGATATAAAATCGTGAATCAAGGAAGATCGAAGAATGATGAAAGGACACCTTCAAAACTCCTATACAAATTTCGATTCACAAATATCACTTTTCAGCCAGCACGTAGTCGTGATGCAGTTCAAAAATAAAGAAAAACAGAACCGCGATTTAGACAGTGTTTAGGAAGCCAACTTTACTTGGAGAAAACAAATGGCCAATGTAAGATAACTTTCGTCACCAATGTCAACTGAAAACAAACGGCAATAAATTCAATCGAGCATGTGACATTTCAGGCTCAGAAGCAGTCAAACGCAGATACAAACCAAAGCACCGAAGTTAACACAGTATATAGTAAGCGAGGACACAATACAGTGAATCGACGAAAACTGAAGACACATACCAGTAAGATTTTCCTGAAGCCATTTAGAATTCTTGGGGCTATTGTGGCTATCCCACCACCAAGAGTACAGTCGCCTGGACTCGGAATGTAACATGGTCGCCATGACTGCAGCCAGAAATAAGCAAGCAGCAGGTTTCGCCCTCACCGACGACTGGTTACCACACCAGCTCTGAATGTTTTCCCAGGCGGCCAGAATCTACCCACTCAAAGTACTAAATCTTCCAATTATTTTCGTCTTCGACCTGAATTGTCAAACGAACAAAACTCACTTCAGATTATGTCTTAAGGATCTGTAATCTGTTTTATGTTCATATATCAACATTCATGCTTTCATATGAAGATTCAGTTGATGTGCACAGTAAAAAAAAAACACTATGATTGAAGCAAACTTCTTACAACACCGAAAGTTCAATGGAAGCTCAACCATCCTAAAACCAATTAGCAATAGGTGAAAGGCCCATCGACATTATAAGGTGGACACCTCTTTATTTCACAACCGATGTGGGACTTTGCATGTGGATGTGGAGTCTTATATATTCTCACAGTACTCCCCCGATTCATCCATCTTTTTACATTCTCAACGATTCTTACATTTCCTACTTAGGTAAACTTTTTGGGTTAAAATTCAAACTTAGGACTATTTTCGGCTAACTTGCATATGTTTTGTCAAAAGCCGATCCAAAAACAAACGTAAACATACTGATGGATCGAGTAACAACCAAACCAAAAATATTACTACCAATATAAATTTAGATTGATAGTTTGCACTTTACACAATCATACAAATATTTTGATTCAAACCAATGAACTTAGATCAAACAAAATGGGAAACACACCACACTAATAAAAAACTCGGTCATTTGTTTACCTCTCTTTTAAGGAAAATCAACAATTTTAAAACCGACAGTTTATGCTCATTCATGAAAATAGAAAGCTAAATAAACAAATGACTGAAACGGACCGAGTTAGAAGTTACCAAAAATTAGTACGGTATCTTGAAATGCAGTTGTAATAACTGCGGGTCTTCTAAAGGTCACCCCATCAGTAACTAGATTTCACTCACTCTTTCAGTAATTTTATTTTCTATGTGATGAGAGTGAAGAATTACGTAGAGATAAAACCGTTTTATACAAATCGTTTTTAAATTCACTTAAGACTACCCGATAAATATGTAGATTCAAGTGGATTCGATTCGTATAGAACAGTTAATAATATATTGAGTGTAAAAGATGAAGTGGTTGTGTCAGGAGTTAGGAGGAGATGCTAACGTTACTTAGTACTCCATATGTGTTAATTTTAAATGTTTTTAGGAGGGTAAAAAGCATTATTGCACATGCTTGGCTTGGGTGCGAGTTGTACTATTGACTATTGTGATGTTACATCACTTCCATGTCGTATTTCCAGACCACGGGACTACAGTAAAACTTGGACAATAGGGTTATATATATAATACCTCAAATAGCTAAGTTTTTGAACTTTTTTATAAAGTTTTTGAACTTTTGTGGTGGTTTGCAAACAGAGTTCAAAAATTTTACAATACTCAAAAATCCCAAATATCATGTATTACATCCGATGTATAGTTTTGTTATTGGTAAAACTCGGAATTTATTCGGAAATAAAAAGATCATACATCTGAGATAATACATCATATCTCAAGTTTTTAAGTATTTATTTGTAGTTTTTGAATTTTGTTTACAAAATTCTACAAAAGCTCAAAAACTTAATACGAAAACTCAGAACCTTCTTGATTTGAGATAATATCTCAGATATATAGTCCTATTTCTCTTTATTCGGTATGTGAGACGATTTTACGAAAATTTTTTAATTTTGTTTGTGTACTTTTTTTGTTTCATATAGAAATACTCGTATTTTATTTGTGTACTTTTTTCCGTTTCATATAGAAATACTCGTATTTATTTGTTTTTTGGGGCATGTCTACCTTTTATTGACATTTTTGTCGCTTAAATGAAATTAGGTGGGGTTGTTTGGGTGAATAAAGTAGAAACATTTTGGTCTATTTACAAATGAGTGGTTGTCCTAAAATAAAATTGTATATAATCAATTGAAACGGGTAAAAAGGAAAATGTATACTTTCATATGGAACGGAGGAAGTATGTTCTTAAAAAAAAATAACTTAGAATGAAAATAATGATCTCCTATAAAAAAAAAATGGTAAGAGTTAGGACCTGTTCTCCTCATCTTATTTTTTCTTAACTTATAAAACACATAAGAAAACTTCAGAAAAAATAAGAAAACTTCAGAAAAAATAAGAAAACTTCAGACAACTTAAGAAGAAAATTAAACTGAACTTCAGAAAACTTCAGAAAAAATAAGAAAACTTCAGAAAACTTCAGACTTCAGACTTCAGAAAACTTCAGACGAAGAGAACGGACCCTAATTAATAGATAGATAAGACTATTTTATACATAAAACACGTTCATTTGTTAATAATCCAAATATTTATTTTCAAATCAGAATTTTTAAATTGAAAATCTGATGTTTTATAATGGACTTCTTCTATTTTGGACCGTCTTATAACATAAAACGATCTTATAGGAGATGTGTTGCTCGCAAATTGATGTACCCAATTTGTTGATAAATTTAACGGTCTCAGATGGTGCATGCATGCATGCTTGGTGTCCTATCCCTATAGCCCCTATTTTTAAGCCTTTAAGGCATTATTAGAGGTGGACAAAATCTTGTATAAGATCGTCGTTGTACGGCATACAACAATTTCATGGGAGACGAACTCTTAGAGGTGATTTTATGTCGACTCGGTCACCAGGGGCGGAGACAGGGGGGCTAGGAGGGGGTGGCCGCCCCCCTGAACCTTGAAATTTTTTCAATTTTTGGTTAAAGTTTTCGAAAATTTTCTAAAATTTTTAATATCCTTAATACCCGCCCCCCTAAAATTTTTCGACCCCCTGACGTCCAACCCGGGCTACGCCACTGTCGGTCACGTTGTAAGCCAGGCCTACCAGGAATTTTAATAGTTCACAGATAAGCGAGTAAATGATATAGAACAAGTCTGCGGGCCTTTTTTAGTAAGTGAACTGTCTAACCAGCTTTTATTGCCATCCGGGCCGAGAGGGTCCAATCGGTAGCCTGGCCCACTTACAACTATAGGAATTGGAAAAGTTATAAAAAGAACGTCTAACGCTTTTTTTTATTGTTAACGAGTTTTCTGATACATAAAACGTGACTACATTTAAGCTGATCGTGACTATTATTAGTATAATGTGACCATTATTAAAAGATATAAAAGTGGTCACATTTTAGTCAAAGTCACCATCAGCCTAATTGTGGTCACATTTTAAACATCAGCTAACTCGTCTTCACTCGATCTACTAGTGATAGAACGTCTTTTATAAAACTAATTTCTATGAATATGCATCTATAAAATGTATTTACAAACGTTTACTTTCATTTATTTATATTTATTAGTTGACCAGGTTCTCTAGTTAAAGCAAAATACTGTACACATGTTTCAGAGTGATATTCCTATGAGAGTGAGACCATATTATGCGTGTAATAGATTATTTGCGATTAAATTATGATTATTATAGTGATCATTAGTGAGTACGTATTACTATTTTTATATTTAAAAATTGTCACATTTTACTCAATAATGATGCCTACTGTAACTCTGTAAGCATTATAACGATCATATTTTATTATAAGTTATTATTACAGTCAACCTGCCTATATAATCCAGTGTCGGAGTCAGCAAACTTAGACATAGTGGGGCCTTATTTGACAAAAATACGCAATATTTTCATATAGTTTATCGTATTTTTACATTTTTTGACAAAAATTATCCACTCAAAGTAGCTAAACCGCTATTGATTATACTAAGTCTCCCTTAATACAGGTATATCCCTTTTAAGGTTAAAACGGATCAAGTATTATCCAATTGCACATATGAGACAAGCCTTTTGCTTTTCCCAATGTATTCAACTTTTATATTTATTCTAACTCTTTGACTCATTTTAAGCTTAAGACGGATAACTCATCTTAAATAAAAATTTGTGTGATTATACAGGTTCTCATTTGTTTATCCATAGGCTAACATTTTTCTGTTGTAGGATGTTGTATCAGTGACATACCTCTGTTTTTCCTCTTTTCAAAAAAGCTAAGGTTGCCCAAGGGATGATCCAATGTAAAATAAGATAACAAAATGTAATTTTATGCACTATGAGAGTAGTGTTTGTTAGCAAGCATATGCATGCATTGCATGCATGTAGATACAAT
>JAUEKU010000007.1:1533825-1546492 GCA_032274805.1 Gypsophila paniculata
CGGACTACACCGGAGTAGTAGTCGGAGTAAGGTGATGCGATTGAGTGGCAGTGGGAGTGGCGGGAAGAAGAGCATGGGCGGAGGGATTTTTGGAGGGAAAATGAGGAGGAAAATTGGAGGGAAGGAGGGAGTAAGTGTAAAGAGTAAAAATGTGGTGTTGTTTAGTAAAGTAGTAGGGGTAAATTAGGAAAGTCATTAAAAAAAGTCGACGATGATTAGTAAAAGGTCGACGACGTTTGTCAAGCCCCATTAGTTTCTAGATGATTTGTAAAAGTGGTAGATATTAAAATTAATTCCTATTGTTGAAAAAAATCAAATTTTCCAATTGATGAACTAATAAAAAATCCATATGACAATTTTACGAAAAATATAAATTGCAAAAAAAAAAAATTTAAGTTAATTGATAAAGATGTGAGAGATTAATGGGGACAAAGAGATAATTAAGGAGATAGAATTATTTGGTGAAAGGAGAAATGTAATTAATGCTTGCGAGAATATGGGCTTAACCTATGGATGTGGATGGTCTAAGGGCATAGGATAAAAAATCCGATATCAGAAAAGCACGACATAATAGACTTTGTCAAAAATATACGTACTACTTATAAAGTAGGCTGGACAGTGAAGACTTTGTCAAAAATATACTACTTGTAAAGTAGGCTGGACAGTGAAGGCTTCATAAAATGTTCCGTAGGCAAACAATAAGTCTATTTAATGTTGTAAATCCACGAGAGCCGAAATGCAATGAGGCAAGTGATGACGAAGTAGCCGGTGGGTCTTAACACAATGTATACCTCTCCAAAAATTGACCCATTTCGTGCTGTTCACACTTGACTTTGCTGTACACAGAGAAATCCAAATATATCTTGGATTGAAGAGTAAAATTTATCACATTTGGTTCAGTTCACCAAAACAACTTATCTCGTAATACAATTACAAATTCTACCAATTCAAGAATAAGAACAAATAAAGGAGAAAATACATGGAGCAGCAACAACATACCAGAAACACTGTATTTTTCTGTTTGTAAATTGATCATGAACAAAAAAAAGTTGCAAACGACACTACTGCTGGACTGAACCTAGGATGAATGGAATTGATATCTAGATTTTCGTTGCCATAACAAAAACTCCTTCACTCAAAGCACAGGTAAGCAGTACTCTCCGGCACATTAGATCCCATCCAAGCATGAAACCATTTCACATTCATAGCTTCACTTCACCCTGAAGTGGTACGAAATATTAGTCCAGCTTGAACTATTAGAGTTGGATCCTCGTTATTTAGATCGATCTAACTAGAGGTTGAGATTGATTTGTTTAAAAAAATTCAAGGGTGAGTTCCTCATCGTCCAATGATCAAATTTACGCGCCTTATTTTTCCTAAACGTCTCAACTAAGTAATGGAGAAAACTATATAAAGAAGATCCCAGCACGCTAAAAGCTGTTTCATTTACTATATAACATCATTATATATACAAATGACATTTTTTACGAATAGTGCAAGTGGAGAGTGCAAGTAGGCAGGGAACGACACCCACGGATTACAGAGGGCATAGTTGTTTTGGAAAATTATAAGTTTACTCCAAAGCTAAACTGTCGTAGATTTGTTCAAAAAAAAAAATGTATCAAATCTAAATAAATGGAGGGAGTATAATCCAAAGTCATATAAATAGAATCAAAGCAAAAGTTGAAAGCCAATACCTCACATCTTGGCACAAAGACGGTCAATCTTGATTATTGGATATTGTCAAAGAAACCCTTTTTCGAGAAATGACTGTCGAGAGCTACCAGACAACCCATTTTTAGTATCCGTAAATAATAGGCTACTTTGCCGTTCTTGGATCTCTATTTGTTAACGGATTGCCCGTCTCTAGATGCAGGCACTCTAACAACCTTCCCTGGAGGGACTTTACCTGAATCACCTTCGGAAGAGAGCCTCGAAGAATTAACTTCGACCTCTGAAAACTCAACTCTCTGCTTTGTGGATCCATCTTTGGCAACAATGGGACTTCTTTTAGCGACACTCTTGGCAGCAGCGTTTTGTGAATCAGAACCTTTATTAGGAGAAGTTGGTCTCTGTTTTGTGCTAGGTATCAATGGATCGGCGTCAGGAATAAGAGCACGTCTGCTAAGCCGAAGTTGACCCTTCTCATTGACCTGCGTTACAATGAGGAATGTTTGGAGGTCTAGTGACTTAGTGAATGGAGTGTGGAGGAAAGAAATTGAAGTTAGCTACATAGACCAGATGGCTTTAATGTAGTCACCTCTAACGAACTGTAGTTAATAAAGCAATAAGATGCGGGAAATATAGGAATATAACGCATCTATGTATTAAATATGTACATATATGACCTTGTGCTAAATAGCTAATAAATTCATAGGGTCCAATTTCCAACTCAATGACATGATAATAATGTGGTACTATAACTACTTTATTTTTATCTATTTTTCAAGCAAGAAAATGGTCGCTGAGATATATGCAGAAGTACAATGTAAAATTATAGATCGTATTGATAATGAGAGAAATCCAAGAAGAAAGAAGACCTCAATAAGTTTAACGTCAACACGATCTCCAACTTTAAAAGCCTGCAGAAAACAGGAAACGTGCTTAAGACTTATAGACAAAGTCAAGATATTGACCATGATACTCTTGCTGTTTCAATATATAAGCTTCATTTGACATTTATCCTCGGCAAAAAATGAAATGAGGTTTATTCAATGAACGAATGGAGTCTTCAGTGAACACTTACATCTTCAGCTTTTGAGAGATAGCTGGGACTCAATTCACTAATGTGGCATAGTCCCTGCATAGAAAATGAACATTCCTTGAATAATCTAACTTTATTGTATTTCATTGAACACTAAGACAAAACATGGAAAATATTTGTGACGTTTCATAGACATCCTCGTCCACCATACACTTCTGACTATTAGTAGTTTTTCTGTGCTTTCCACTCTCAGAGTAGAATCAGTGATCAAGTAGGAAGTCAACAATTAACATAATCTTCAAGTGTTTCACACAAATGGGAATAGTAAAATAAAAGTGACAAGACTTTTAAATTATACCTAAAAGTATGTGAAACAGTAACTATCGATAATACCAATGGACGAACACTGAACAAAGAAAACTAACAACAATTGATACAAGCAGACGAGTAATCAGGCTACCATAGCCATTATGCACTGGAAAAAAAATTGGAAACGGGTACCTCACGTCCAGGTGCTATCTCGACAAAAACTCCATAAGGCGCAATAGATTTGATTTCACAATTTCTGCAAAGCGTGAAAGAAGATGATTACATGTTTTTACCGCAATCGACTGGCCCTTGTTGGCAAGGCCGTAAACCTTGAAGAGGATGAAATCCAGACATGAAATGACCAGCTCAAGGGACGAAATCTAGTTCAAAAACCCAGAATTAGTGAAGCAACCAATAATAGTCCCCATCAAGGCTTTAGATATCAGCTATGGCAACTGGCAAATCCTTGTGATGGAGTTATCCGACATCTAAAAGTTATTGTGATTGTTGGCGGTATCGACCGTATTTATAGTGCAATAACGGAGATTATGCCGCGACGATTGATACCAAATTCATGCTACGACAGTCGATATTTTATACCATGGTCCCCACCAGCCAAGACAACCAAAAAGGAAACACATGGAACCTCAATCCTAAGATTGAGTAACGTGAACTTCAATTTCTTTCTTTGACACAAGTTCTCCTTTGATATAAAAAAGGAAACAGATCTTTGTGTGTTTATGAAATGATAATTGGCACATAAGTCTGAACCACAAAGTTATTTTGAATGGTATTTGGCACGAGTCTTGGACAACCCCATCACGTACCCCGATCCCCATCTCAAGACAAAGCCCTTTTGTTTTTTATCAGTGTCGTGACACTTGGATATGTATAACATACATTATCCTCTTTTGGTAGTTTTGTTTAGAGTAATGACAATCACACCCTCAGTTATGACCCTTCACTCGACCTAAACCTGCCACACAGTTCTCTCCCTGTGAAAAATGGCTCCTCAACCACTCTCTCTTCCTTTTCTCTCTCCACTCCTTTACTACCACATTCCCCACCACCAAACTAATGGATGGAATAACGCCTCATCAAAATTATCTCTGATCGCACCTGAAGTTTGCTTTCAGATTTAGGGCAAGGCAGGCTGAATCGCACAATCTGAGGGGTGAGGGTTGAGATTGGTACGTGAAGTCTGGGGAGGCCGAGGCAGGCTAGGGAGTACTATCATGATGCGAGTGTTGAGAGCAAAGTGGTTATGGCTGTGTGGGACCGTTACAAAGGTGTCTATGTGAGAAATGGTTGTGGAGGGCTGGTGGGGGAGCTGAGGGGAGAAAGAACAGCGGGAATGGCGGGATGATGTAGGAAAGACTAAAAGAGGTATGCTGAACGCTTGATGTGACTGAATGCTATACACTTTAATTCTCAATACAACAAGGCAAAAATGTCGATTTTCTTTCAAGGAACAAACCTGTAAATATCCCCAATGGTAGGAACCATTGTCAGATTGGCAATCATGGCCCTCGACTTCTCAAGGCTCACCAAATCCCTTGCAGTAATTTTCACCTATGGTAATAGCACCATTAGTTTCATTGCATCAGTGGCAGATAACATGACAAAATTTACACTTATGGACTATACTCACTGTTCCATCATCCTGTGTGTCAATTGCCTCAACACCAGTTTCTTCAATAATGCTCCTCACTGTCTTCCCTCCACTGCCAATAATCATATTAATCTTCCCTGGCTTCACCTATGAATACAAGTATCATGCTTAATTTTCTATGGCATGTACAGCATAACTGGTAAAGCCTAAGTAGAAAGTAAGAGATAACTTACTTTCATAACATGAATTAACGGAGCATATCTAGAAAGCTGTTTCGATGGAGGTGGCAAGGATTTCAACATCTCAGCTGATGGATGAGAAATTAAACATTCAATCAAAACTTATAGCTAAGAACTACTCCCTCTGTTTTTTTTTCTTTTCTTCCCACTTCTTAAAGTGTGGGGAAATTTGAAAATGGAAAGAAAAAGGAAAAATAGAGGGAGTATCAAATAATAAAAAATTATTGGCAGAACACTGTCAATCAAAAATATTTAAGGAGCTTGTAACATCCATTTTCTTTGGTTTAAATAGAGCGGTATGTAATTGACATTTGAGCTGTGTTATGATTTACTACTACGTACAATTTATTTAGCTTTTACCTGATAGTTAGAGTCGTTAACAAAATAGTTTACAGATTGTAGAATCCTGAATCCCGAAAACAGAAGCGGGAAAAAAAAGCCAAAAAAAATATAGGTCGGGATTATTTACCAAGAATAAGTTTTCGTCCATTTCTTGCTTGAAGAAGTGCCTGCTCCATGACAGATAAAGTAATGCCTCCCACCTGCCATTAAGAAGACAACAATTCATCGCCATATGGAGCCACACCAAACAGTTTTTGGTGTTACAAGAAAAACAGAGACTAGAAGATGCTGGTTTCTCCTATAAAATTACAAACAGAAGACGAATTATAACCTTGATGTCCATCTGGAATGCCGTAACGCCTTCATCATTTCCAGCGACCTGCATCAGCAAAATAAATGTCATATTACTACAAAGACCACACTATGCAGTCTCAATAATTTTTCAGAAGTGCTCATCAAGAGAAGTAACTATCAGACTTCACCTTAAAGTCCATATCTCCTGAAGCATCTTCTGATCCTGTTATGTCTGATAGTATGAGCGGAGTTCCATCACCTCCAAATTCTTTTGTATCAAGAACCAAACCCATAGCAATCCCAGCAATTGGACACTTCACTGGAACTCCAGCATCTTGTAATGCCAAAGAACCTCCACAAACAGATGCCATACTATGGAGCAGAATAGACATTTATAAAAATTGTTATTTCAAGCGTGCAGCAAGTGAATCAGCAAAATAAAACAAAACATCCCTTCACATGGGAATGGAATTCATTAGCGACCTCGGTTGTCAAAAGTTTTCTTTTTTAATATTTGAACATAGGATAGGAAGAAATTCTATTAACTCAAAACTGTTCCTCGAATCAGATAGAAAATTGTATTATGCAGGACCAACACTGATGTCATAATTTTGGATCATATTAGTAGTTCGTATCACAAACTATTAACAACCTCCCTTGTACCTGATATCATTTACAGTAAATTTCAGAGTCGTCTTGAAACCAAACAAAATTTTACAGTGTGGTTGTAAATACTGGCCATGACACCGATACGTAATTGGACATGATCGGGCTGCGAAGACTAATTCCGTGATATAATACCATGCATACAAGTTTAGCCACATTATAAATATGCATGACTGTTTTGATCTAATCATCCTGATCTCGAGCATTGGGCCATGCATGTGGCTTACAACCCCTCAAAAGCCGTGGTTGTGACTTTCATAACTTGGTCGTGGAGCGGCGCCGTAGCCTAGTTATGACACCATGTGTTTCATAGAATCTACTCAAATCGACACAAAACAAAGTTATTTAACGTTAAACTAATAAAATTTATGGAAAATAATAGTTGAAGATTATATCAACCTTGAAGAGCCATTACTTTCAGTGATGTTACTCTCAACACGAATTGTATATGGAAAATCATCTTCAAGAGGTAAAATGGGTTCAAGAGCTCTTTCTGCAAGCATGCCATGACCAACTTCTCTTCTACTAGGGGCTCCTACTCGTCCAACTTCTCCAACACATGAAGGCGGAAATGAGTACTGCAATTAAAACAATCATCACAATACTTTCCAACATTGTGTTTATTCCAGGCTACAAAGATATTCAACAAATATCAAAGTGGAACTGATACTTTGATAGTTAAGACATAACTATCTGAACATCTGAAGGCATTCATAGCATGGAAAATCTAAAGATAATAAACCATTTGTACACTGTAACTGGAAACGACACAAAATTTCATATGATTGATATTAACAAACTGACATCAAGTACAAGTACTTAAACAACTACGAAGTAGTAGATTACTGCGCTAAAATTTTGCAAAATAATTTGCTTCAGGCTTCTGTAAGGCTCAAACAACATGATCATTGGTCTGGGCTCATTAAACCAGCACAGTATCTAAATTTGGCATCCTTGCTCTGTCGGGGCTCAGTGGTGTTATTTCGACATTCTCATTAATTTTGGTATGCCTTGCTCATTCGAAGCTCATTGTTGCTATAAAATTCATTTCATAAAAACCTCTCATTTTATCAATCCTGCATTCTGAATATACCAAGTAATCTGCATAGATAATCAGGTGCAACCTATGTATACTCCTCTGCCACAGAATTGGTTCAACATTTATCCTAGTAAGTTCTGAAAATGTACATTACCTGCAGGTAGAATCTCTTAAATTCATCTTGTCCCTCAAGGTTGTCTATTCTCTGAGCCATCTGTTTGTCTCCAAGAGTAACAACCGCCAGAGACTGCAAAATCAAGCAGAAAATACCACACATCAGATTATCATTTGAGACGTCAACAAAGAAAAATAATGAAAGATTTCCATCAATGAAAAATGCAGGAGTCGTTCAGAAAATTGATAAAAAAAGAGCACAGTTGTCAAGGGACATGTATATAAAGTTTTGAGGCACTCATGTCAGAACTTTATTAAGCAATTTGCCAGTCGAACCACAGTCACCAAAACAAGGGGAAAAACAAAGAACATTCACATATTATGAAGTATGATAAACGAAATTGGTCAGTTGTTTTATATCTCAACAGTCTTGCTAAGTCAAAAGCTAGTACTGATTTTGGGAATCGAGTGTAGCATGGTGTTTCTAAACATCCATGGTTTGGCAACGCCACATGTCCCACCAAAAACTCTTCACAGGGGCTACTTATGTGTCATTGGGATAAATCTACTTATGTGTCATTGGGATTATGACAGCGAAGTCATATTTAAAATAAAAGGAAAAAAAAACAACGATTAGATCTATGCCTCTACAGTGAGCAATCACCTTAGCTGAAGGAGCTTAGCTGGTGCTGTCCTCACCTTTCCCTAATACCCCGGCTGAAACTATTAAGTAAGGCCGAGACTCAATTTTCTACCTAGAAAAAAAAAGGGTATTTTAACCCAAAAATTTAAGACATCAAAAAATCATATAGGCAGGCTCTATTTAAGGGCATATCTGTCTGTTGTCAACATAGACCGATAAATTTTAATCTTCAAATAAACAAGCAAACCTGTGTCTCTCCACGAGTGAATAAAGCACTGCCATGGGCTCTAGGAAGCAATCCGCATCTAGAATTGATAGGACGAATTCCATCTGGAGTTCTCCCATCACTTCTTCTTCCTCCCTGAAAGTATAAGACATAATTGAGATTCATGTAGGACAGAGTCACAAACGTAACATATCTTATGACTCAGATTCAGCTGCCACAACCCAAGGGGAAAACTACCAAAACAGCTAGGTAAGGTATCCCTTGATTTCCACGTGTCTCTGGAAAGTTTTCAACTAAATTACAGTTTTTCCTAATCTACAGAGTAAATCCAACACTTACTTTTTGAAAAGAAAAAGGATATTGAGTCTCATAAACAAAACAAATCGCTGGGCATGTAGAAGTTCAGTCCAATTCGTTCAATATCCTATCACATAGGCATGGTGCAAGCTATTCGCCCAAGAAAGTTGGGTCACTTGTAGTGTCATATCTCTTATCAAATTGTTATCATTTTTGGTCTCCGGTTTTTTGTTCCTACTATCCCACTTATGAGAACTTTTAGATAATTACGTCACACATTTACACGGAACGCCAAGGCTGCTTAAGATTATATCGAGTATAAAACCTTTAAGTCATGCATTAACAGCATGCTATTTGTTGGAACTTTGCCGGCGGCAGAATTCTGGACCCCGAATTCCCAAACATGAATCTTGTATCATGTTTGAGATTGAATTACACAAGGGAGAGAACATTCCGCGAACCTCACCGACAACAGGAACACGAGCAGCAAGAAGGAAATGCAGATGACGTGAATGAAGTATATGAACATGGTGTTAATGCATAACCTTACACAGTCCCAACGTCTCCAATAGGACTAGAATGTCTAATGTTCTAGTGACTTTTCCCAAGTAGTATAAATAGGTATTAGACAACATTTGCATGATGTGTGTCCATAGTTACAATTATGGGGCTACTAGGTATCACCACATAATATATCCCACTCATATTGTAAAATCATAAATTCATGTACAGGAAATGCGGGTCTACGATTCCATTGCCAAAACCCAAAATTCCAATACCATTACATGACAGTCCGCTGCATAATGTGGTTAAACATTTACTGTATTAATTCACCACATCACACGAAAAGACTCCATTTTCAGTACAAGGACAAAACCAGGACCTCACCCGAAGACCAGCACAAAATTATTTGCCATAGTAAATCATTTAAAAGTTATTTGGGACTGGAAAACTAATTGTTAGGCACCTCAGGAAATCTGGAACAATACTATGTTGAACAAAGAGACTCATACCTACTCAAAACAATCCTGCTCTACATATACAATCAAACATCCAAAGATTACGCGGGCTGGTAAAAAGTTATAGGCTCCTCTTTCCTGTTAAAGACTTAAAGCTAACACAAGTCTCGCTTATCTAAGAAGGCAATATAGATGGAAAAAAGATCTGCACTTGAGTGTAAATGTGTAATACAAATTATACAATAGATCTAAAGTAAACCAATACTCTAGAACAAATTTGAGCTGGTTCTTCAGCTTCATCTTAAAGAAAAGGACTGGAACAATATCAAAGAATGTAGATGGCAACAATCATAATGGTCAATATAAAGGCACTCAATCAATCGATAATTATTGCCAGTACCCATTCAGGGCTTCAGAAAAAACGAAGCCTTCTCCTCCGGCTTCGACATCCAGGCATTATTTCAAAGAGAAAAAAATTCTTAAAAGGACGTAACTAATGAAAGACTTCTTTCAATTGTCTTTTCAAGTAGCGAAATATATGATGAACAAATCAAACTTCGCAGAGAATAGTAAGTCCGTGGACAGCAGCAAAGATAATTTTTACCTGGTTGACCTTGTTTTATACCATGTTCACAGTATAATCTAGCAGATAACTATAAAATACAATATATAAACAGAATGAAGAGAAAAACTATAAATGTTAGCAGTCACACCTCAACAATACGTCTCCTAAGGTACTTTGAAGTGATCTCTTTGAAAACCAGCTTCACATCAACCTCAGAGTACAACTGCCAAAGCAATTTTGACATTATGTCTAAAGCAATATCAGATAGCTAGAATGAGAAAAAAGCATAAACGGCATTACAAACTCATAAAATTAGAGAGACTAAAATAGACAACACCTAAAGCAATGAGAGAACAAATTTTCATGTACGAGGCAATAGACTTAAAAACAACCGGCGAAGACTACAATATTAATAAGTAATCAAGTGAGTATTTTTAACCTAACCCGACCCACATATCTGACCTGAATTTATCCATAAATTGACATGACCCCAAAATGATCCATAAATTTAGGGTTGGGCCCCAATTGTACCCTCAAATTATTTTGTACATAATAGCATTCATATACTCTTATAATTCTATTAGAAAAATTATAACAAAATACCATGGTATAAATTTTCATACTCTTCAAATTATTTTAAGGTAAAGCTAAGAGAGTGTGACCCGAAAAAGTGAAACAAGAAGAACATTGTGCATTAGAGTGATCTTATTTTTAGCAAATTATTACCGAATAAAAACCTTTAAAATTTGTGTAATAATAATTCCTCAAGAATTGCCACCATTCTGAGCAAAAAGAAATCAAGTCATTCAAGTGACTAATATACCCCCAAGTTTTCCTTTCAATTACAATTTTAATACATCCTCAAATTTTCCTTTTCAAGTACATTTTCACGGTTTCACCTTTCAGTCTTTCAGCATCATTTTCACCAAGTCAACTTTTTCCTTAATCTTAATTAGAACCTTATTTTATTTTTAAAAGGGAAAATTTGTAATTACTCCCTTATAAATACACTTTTTCTAAAATTACTCCCTTATATAATTTTTTTTTTCAAATTACTACCTTTTATGATACTTTTATCTAAAATTGCACCCAAAGTCCATTTTCGTTTCAAGAAAAGTGCAATATTTCATCCTATTTGAACATGTTTATGAAGTTATTAAATCAATGTACTCCTAAATCCCTAAGAAACATGTTCAAATGGGACGAAATATTTCACTTTTCTTTGACCAAAAATGAAATTTGGAAGCAATTTTAGATCAAAAGTGTCTTAAAAGGGAGTAATTTCCAAAAAAAAAAAAAAAAAATTATGTAAGGGAGTAATTTTAGAAAAAGTGTATTTATAAGGAAGTAATTACAAATTTTCCCTTTTCATGAGAGCTCTTACAATAAGTATATTGTGCGACGGTCTCACAAAAGAATTTATGAGTATAGTTTATAGTTGTGTAATCATTTTTTTGAGGGAAGTTATTTATTCTTAATAGAGTACTTTATTCTAAATGTTAAGCAAAAAATTATTATAAAAAGGCATAATCATAATTGCACGGGGGCATATATATAGATACATCGAATAAGTTAAGTTAAAAGAGAAAATAAAGTTGAGGGCGAAAAATTATTATGAGAAAATGGTGATAGATGTATTCTTGATGTGAAAAAGTATTCTCATTCTTTGCTTTAAGTTGTCACATTTTACTTCTTTGACGTAATTTGTCAAAAATTAATTTAATAACACGTTATACAATAAAAAAAATGAAATATGTATACATGCTAAATAAAAATCACACATTAAAGTGAAGATCAAAGTTAAAACACATAATTTATGAAATTTTTGGCTCAAACAATAACTTATGCTTATCCATTGTACATATTAGAAGTTATTGTAAACAAGCCTATGAAAATAACTAGTTATAAATTTAAAAGTTATTCAAAAGAAAACCAGAAGTCATTTCTCCAATTTTTTCTATCACATTATTGTTTCACATGTCAATAAAAAATAAACAAATATATAAATAAAAAATACGATGCTAAAAAATAAAAATGAACAATTATGACAATCCTTCAATAATTAGTTAACTTATCAAATGTTTTTTTTTTTTGTAATTATACAAGTAGTCCATATTGATATATGTGTATATATATTAAATATATAAGGCAATCTGAAAGTTATTTGAATGTCACCTTTACGTTCGAATATTCTTATTAAAACACGGGCATTTTCATATTTCTGCTTCATCATTTAGGAAAAATAAAAAATTTAAATTCAATGGTGGGAAAATATTTTGGGTACTCTTTCTTAACAACATGGAATATAAGTTACTCAAATTAATTATTTGGAACTAATAACTTCAACTAAGAAAACCAAAAAACATACACTACTACACTATAAAATTATTTCGATTATCTTTTCATTTATAAAAAAATTACAAAATTTCAAAAATCACACATCAACTAAATCATATAACTATTTTATTCATTTTTGCATCCTTTTTGTTTTTGATAGATATTATATATTTAGTGTAACACCCCGTGTTAATTTAATACAAAATAATAATATAATTTAAATCCTTAATTTAAAATCAATTAGTTTCTTTCTTTCACTTCGTATTTAAAACGCGACTGAAAATTTTTCGCGAATTAAATACCGTCCTATCTTTTCAAAAA
>JAUEKU010000007.1:1622180-1632752 GCA_032274805.1 Gypsophila paniculata
GTCTTGGGTGTGGGATTTAGGAGAGCACTTAGTTTAGTGCTTGTCTTAGGCCTCTTTGATAAAGACCCAAGGTTATCTCTTAATCCTCTTATTATGCTTTTAATTATCGTTTATGACTTGTAATCATATACTAATTATTTCGTTATAATCCTAATTATTCTTGGGTAATAAACCGTTATTTCCCACACTTTATGGGCTATGCGAATATTTTCCTCCATCCTTAATCTGATAGCGTCGTGGTTACTTTAATTGTAGTCCACCTTGCTAGTGGGCTTACCATGGCCTATAGCACCCACATAAGGGTCGACGACAATAATGGGGCCATTATCCTCACGTTCTTCTTCTAGACGACCACCATTGCCCCCCTCAAAATCATTGTTGTTGTTCGTACTCCCTGTGTTCATCGCATCCTGACGAAAACCATTCTCCAAAACCAGATCATTACTAGCATTAATCTCTTCAGTTCTGGGATTGGTAGAGTTAATGCCAGTGTTCTTATTAGGGAAAATATAGGAATGATGGGAGTTATTATTGTTGTTAGAATTATTTATGTTGTCGTAGTTATTGGCATAATCATTATTATTGCTTTGACCTCTAGAATACCTGTTATTAACAATATTATTATGATAGCTAGGCCCACCTTGGTTATGGAAGAGGACAATGCTTGAGAAAGGTTGCGCATTAGGACTAAAGCGCATACCTGGATATATGCGTCCCCCAAGAGAGATTCCCAACTCGAACTCCACATATTCTTCCTCAAACGAGTCTGCAGGAACAAATGCATTACCGTGATTGCCAAGTCTGATCTTTGAAGTAATATACTTGGTTGTAGACGACAATGCTCTGAGGTCAAGATTGAACATCGTATGTGCACCCTCGGCCTGGAACACCACAAAGCCTTTGTCATTTATGAGTTGAAGTCTCAACGAGATGCTATGCTCAATGTCATATGTCCTTTCCGAGAAGTTGATGCCCACATGACCATCCTTACCATACCTCACGCAATAATTGAAGATCTCCTCGTAGCGGAATTGAATCCACATGAGGTAACCATCATCACAAGCTAAAAAGAAACCAGGGAGAAGGGGCTCGCCCAAACACACACAAGTTCTAATACGTAAATAATCACAATCAGGAATTATTTCAAAATGATCTACCACGAACTGTTGTCCGAGCATGTTCCCCACCAGATTAGCTAACCCCATGGTGAGATACTCAAAAGGAAGGCCACAGACTCCTACCCAAATACATGCATAGGGAAATCTGACGCTTCTTGGAACCGTCTCCGGGTGCCACCTTTCAAAGACCATCAAAGCACCATCATAAGTGGCCGTCGTGCTTTCCAGAAGGTCTTGCTTATCATAACTGTTTTCACAACGAAAGGCATAGATGTCGCCAATTTTGTGAACAGTGATGCCACCAAGATGGATCCACTGGTCTTCAATGATCCTCTTAATTGCATAAGCATTGAAGACACTATAGTCCACTAGATATCCCAGAAAGCACCCACTTCAGTACTCTCTTGAGAAATCAACAACATTCACCTCAATGGAGACAATGGGACCAGTACGAGGAAATCTCCATGAACTCAGACCGGCACGGAAATTTGTCTCATAATTAGCAGGAGTGTTATGAAGCCTAGAAATGCTGGCTCCATTAGTACCCCGGGAGCCATTTTGATGCACAGAAACCATTCAGGAAAGAAAAGAGACAAGAAAATTTTAGAGGGAATGAGAGAATGAGAATTTATTAAGAAAGTAGAGCACTTAATGCTAACGAAGTTGACAGAAAAGTCAGGAAATTATTGTGTAGATACTGGATGAGAATGGCTAATAAATGCTTCAAGGCAGGGTTTAAATAGACAAGAATAAGGATAGGAAACCCTAAGGGTTGCATGCACAATGGGAGAACATGCAAAAATAGGGAGAAGGAAAAAGAACAGATTGGGCAAATTGCTTTCCCAAGATATTGAGCCAATCACCATGCATGCAACTGACGAAAGAAACACAAGGGTTAAAGGAACCCTAGAACAACAAAAGGTAATGCCAGAACGAAAGAAAAGGATTGGCTAAAAAGGATAGTGATTTGACAGAGCCTGTTTGAGGAAGAAAGAGACATGCAAAAAGTTTGAAGGAAACTTTTTTGAGTGACTTTTGGATGTTTAGTGAGAGAAGCTCTCGTTAGAGAAGGTAATTTTTAATTTTTCTTAATACTTATGTTTGGTTCCACGGCTACAAATCCAATTAATAAAAAATATTAAACTATGATAAGGACCCACAAAAGGTGATTATTAAATAGGAAATGAAAATAGGATTATACAACTGGTTGTACTACAACAATCATTGATTTCTTGAGCATTTTAATAATATTTCTGAGCATTTTGTAAAAGCTTATAAACAAAGCTCAAAAAAATTATAATAATGCTCATAAATTTTACAGCATGGCAAAAAAATCAAATAAGTTGTAGTACAACTAGTTGTATGGTCTTCTTATTGAACAGGAAACTAGCTTTGTTCCCGTGCGATGCACGATTTCGTTCTATTAGACTTCAAAGATCTCCGTGAAAGGTTTTAAATATGAGAATGAGATTTTTAATAAGATCGTTGTACGCGTAAAAATGTTTGATTTTAAGTAAAATACGATCGTTATAACACTTAATTATGACTATTATAATCAAATAAGATGTGGCCACATTTAGAAGTTTGTAATTGGTCACAATTAATACAAAAATTGTTACAATAAGCATTATAGTTGTCATATTTAATTTTAATGATAGTAACTCGTCGTACGTGTACAAGGTCTTTCTTGAGCTTATGTCCTATACATAATAAACTTGTACTATACATTAAAAATTGTGTATTTTGAAAATACAAACCTTCCTTCTATTATAATAAATAATATAATGTATTTTGTGAGCTAATATAGAGTCTAGTCCACGAAATAGACTTGGTTACAACACCAAGATTTAGTATTTTTTTTTTTTTTTTGTTTATCACAAAACCATTTAAAAGAATAAAAAAATTAATTTAACGACACAATTTGTTACTCTATTCATTATATAAGTGATTTCCTAGAATTAATATTTTTGCTAGAATACATATGAAGTACTTCTTAATTTAAAATTGGGATATTCTATGGTGTCCCTTGAATTTTTTTTATTTTCCAACGGTGTATCCCTACCTTTTTAAAATTTCATGGTGTACCTCGAACTTAATGTTATGTTTATGGTGAGCTACTAAACTTAATATTTTGTTAATAATCATCGTTAACTTGATCACTTATTTAACCTACCAATAACCCGTTAGTGCAATCAATTGCTTATTAACTAATTCATCTGATTATAAATACAATCAATCACATGTTAGTCCTCCTAAGTACTTATTAAACCATTAAAATATCAACCAAGAAATTTTTTACAAATTTACGAATCGAGTGTTAGCACCTCATGTTAAATGTGTTTTTTAGGGTGGTTTTGGATGACTCTGATGTAATAAGGTGTTTCAGTATTAATTGATAAGAAAAAAGCTAAAGAAAGTTGTTGAGAAAGGAAAAAAATAACAAATAGCTAGGGGAACATCGTGGATTTTAGAAAACGCAGGGATACAACGTAGAAAAGCGAAAAACAAAGGCAACATAGAATTTCCCTTTAAAATATGGGTGAACTTTTTATCACCATCAAAAGAAAATATCAATATCAATCTCCGAATATATGATATAGATACGTAAATTTTAGATTTGATGCTTATATGTTAATAAACTTGGTTTGAGATTTAATTTCTATATTTTAACTCATGATATTTCAAAAATGTACTATTTTTGATAATCATGATACAATAAAAAGGGAAAAATTAAGTCTACGAAATATAAAATAAATAATTTTATTATTTTATTTGCATTAATGTGAGATTTTTGAAAAGTAAGATTATAATAAATTATTTAGAGTGATAATTTGATACATTAAATAAAAAAAACTATCATCCACTTTATAACCAAGTCCTTAGCTAATCCTTATACTTACCCGTTTTATTATTAAGTCAGATAATTCGTTTTAAGAGAAACTTATTGTTTTTCTTTATTGGAGTTTTAGAAAAGGGAAAATCAAACTTGTGAATTTCATAGGTTGACCCTAGTCATATAAGTAATGGCAAATGAAAAGACCGGCTCTACGTAGACCTGTCAAATGGGTCGGTCGGGCGGATTACGGGTTCGGTAATGATTTATATGGGTAGAATACGGGTCGAGTTTATACGGGTTTTAAAAATACGGGTTTACAGGTTCGGTTTACACGGATTTTGGATCGGGTTAGGGTCGAAATACAGGTCAATTAACGTCAATTTTACAAAGATAGACAGTACATTTTATCTTCTTTTACATAATAATTATACAACTATCCAAAATTCATAATTTTAGCTATAATATAGGATAAAATGCATAATACTCACTTTTAATTAACTTTAAAACTTTATATTCTAAGATTTGTTATAACTAACACTCGGCAAACCCACTTTTCGACAACTAAAGTCAACCTTTGGCGTTGACCACCATGACGAATCCATATTTTTGAAAAATATAGTCTAGTAGTATAATTTTACAATAAGTCTAAAAGAAATAGTCTTTTCACAATTCAACGTGAAATATCACGTAATCCTGTATAATGTAACTGATAGCATGTGAGTCTTTATTGGAAATGAAAATAATTACTAAATTATTATTTTAATCATTTTTATATTCATTTTATATGTTTTAAATACAAACTTTAAATCTATTTACTTATTAACGGATCGGATCACGGGTTGGGCAAGTCTTGACCCTAAATATGCAGGTTGTTTTCGGATCGGATCGTTTTTGGGTTCAAGCTATTTTTGGGCGGGTTTTAGCTGGTTATTATCGTACAGGTTTCAATCGATTTCATGAGTCGAGTCAATTTTTGACAGGTCTAGCTCTACGTGACTCAAACTAGTCGACTACAAAGTTAATGATCAATACGATTTTGGGCAACATAATGTCACAACTGAGAGAACTGCACGAACAAACATCTACAATTTTCCTGCTAAAATTAGTCATCGAAATTTGAATCGTCTAAAGTACAAAATTTGTTTTTTCCCCTTAAACGCGGAACGGAATAAGACAGATACTACCATGCTCGCCAAAGAAACACCGACTAGTATTTAGCGTTACAAATGTTCCAACCCAACACCAGAAGATGCAAAGGATTTATAGATGTACATCTTCCAAGTTCCAAGTTATGGTGCATGGAACCTCAAACAAGTTCAGACAAATAAGACTAAAAAGTACACATAAATAAGATCAAAATTTCAGAAAAACAAGATCGTTTAATGCCTAATGAATTGCCTAGAATCATTCGTCATTTCGCTTTCCGTAAGGGTTGGCTGAACTAAACCTGCCGTCTACTTTCCGCATCTTCTTCTTGAACTTTGATGCACTGCTGTCTATTTTAAGGTCTATCTTTGGGGGACAAGAAAAGCAGAATGAAGCAGCCACAGCCTACACAAAAATAGAGCACGCGTTATATGATACGGAGTATGTTGCACAGCATAATTGAGAAGTTAGTGTAATCAGAATTCAGAAGTTACGTTAATTCACAAGATAGACTTCACAATTGTCTACTCCCTCTTATCTCTACTCATTTCTTTATGTTTACCTTTTTGGGTGATTCATCGATTTGTTACGTTCCCTTATGTAATTTTTTTTCCTTTTTTTTGCTCAAATTCAAATTAAAGACCTATATGACCCACTTGCACAAGCTCTCCCAAAAACCGACCCAAAAGCAAACGTAAAGAAATTAATGGATTAGACTAGTCTCATTCTAGCTGGAAACTGCCGATCAACACAATACCATTTTGTTTTGAACATTGACATTCCCTAGTGGTAGTCTCTATTAACTACACACACACCAAAAAAAAACGGAAAACTAAAAGCTCGATACTAAGACTATCCCCATTGAGAAATTGGGTCAAATTTTCTTAATTGGGTCAAAAATACATAAACCCAATTTTTTTACCTCCACCCAATCAAGAATCATCCACTTTTCACTACCTTCCACTTCAATCCGGGTCATTTTAAGAGGTCATTTTTTAGGTCATCTTAAACTTTTGACAAAGAGTAATTAACTTGACCCACCCACAATTGACCCACCAATTAACCCTTCAATGGGGGTAATCTAAATACAATGTCTAGTCGGTCTCTAAATTCAATGTCTATAGGCGACAACGTTAGTCCAATCATCTATCCTACCGAAAACACTCCTAAATAGTGGTTTATCATCCTATAGCCACAAAGAATTAGTCACTTAGTAGGCCCGTTGACAAAAGAATAATTGAATACCTGAAGATCAAGTTTGTGCACGTTGAACACATCCTTCATGGAATGAGAGTTGTACGCCAATATGTAGGACCTGTATGCGTCCTTCGCTGACTTGTTAAGATAATAATTGTTTCCCACCAATTTTTCCTGCAACAGTCCATTACACATGTAAGAGTCTTTCGTATAATCAGAAAAGGTTCATAAGCCAACAAGAAGGCCAGTGATATACCAGATGAGACTGCACATTTGCCAGCTTCTTTTGATCAAAATCATACTCTTTTACAGGCACTCTTTCACCCTGCACGCATCAAATAATGGATTAATAAAAAGGAGGCATCAAAATCAAAAGCCTGAACAACGATGGAAAATCAGAAATAAAAGGAACACTTGGTAATCACAAAGAACGGACTATTAGATGAAGAAAATTATGTTTCTTTCACAATACCGACAAATGATACAGCAGACCACATAGCAAATATTTTGTCATTATGTTAAGAGCCCAGTGTGCAGATTGACATGTCAATATTTTAACTCGGTGAAAATTAATTCACATGCTATATCTCATGATGAAACCTCTGATTATAAAAAATTTGCAAAATTGTGATACCTTCAAGTAACTGAGGAACTGGAGCTCCTCCGGAATCAAAAAAAGCAAGGCATTCCCTTTGGCTCCTTCACCACGCGCTGTTCGACCCACCCTGTGAATATATTCCTAACAACGAAAAGAGATCATGTAAGCTCATGGCAAAAGACAAGCCTGTTAATAGCCACAAGTGAAAATATCATGTTGCAAACCTTGGGATCATCTGGAGGGTCAAATTGTACAATCCAGTCCTACAAAAAATTCCAAGGAAAACAAGACCGTAATCAACTAAAAGAGATTGTCCTGGATGCTTAACCAAAACCAGATCCTGCTGATAGAGCTAGTAATAAATACTAATATAAACAGCATATAAAAGACACTAACCACAGAAGGAATGTCGAGCCCACGAGCTGCAACATCAGTACATAAAAGAATTCCCTTTTCTGCTTTACAGAAATCGAAGAATGTACCCGTCCTCTTACTCTGCTTTTGCTTCCCATGGATATCAAAGCAGTCTATCTGAATATACCTCAGGAGGTCTGAATGAAATTTAACAGAATTGCATGAAGAGAAAAAGACCATAACTTTCTTGGTAAGGTTCCTCTTCAAGAATGAATAGAGAAGGATGAATCTCTTTGCACTCGGAATAACACAGTAACCTTGCTGTAATCCTTCATTAGTGACCTGAAATACACCAACACACCATATTTAAATCAATAATTTTGAGACTTGCACAATGCCCAAGCTACTCGCACTTAATTAGAAGTATCCAACACGTATTCATATTCAAGGGACTCAAAAATATAATGAAAAATACTCTTTCAGTTTTTAATTAAAAATACACAGCATGTACTATTGCAATTACCCTTCTCCTCCCTTCATCTACATCAATGTAGACAGGCGTACTCTGAAACGATAAGCGAGCTAGATCCTCCACCTTCTTAGTTTGAGTGGCAGAAAAAAGAGCTGTTTGACGCTCCTGCTTGTCACACAAACGATTTAATTAGAATTTAAAACTCAAATCGAACCTAAGAAAAAAATACATAACATGAAATTTAGTGCAATGCAGACAATAAATCAGGAGTTGATGTTCGAGAATATTCCAACCGCAATACCACAGCCTAGTCCCAAACTAACAACTCCAGAACAGAAGCAAAAAACAAACAAACAAACAAACAAAAAAAAAAACAAGCAAACAAACAAACACTGGGAAAAAGGTTTTATATACAAGATTCTGATTGTAGGCAGGCATAGCAAAAATAAGTGTACCACAATCGAAAATAAGTGTACAGAACAGATCCAACACTACAATTTTATGAATTCTTTATAAGGTTAAAGATTGCCACTCGTCATATATGTTGCCAAATAATCTCACAAGTCCATAGAGATCAAGTTTAACCTTAGGCAAAATCTTAATAATTTGCTTCATTTCTTCTTCAAAATTAGCTTCCAGGATCCTGTCGGCTTCATCAATCATTAGGCACTGCATAAAACACAAAAGAAGATTTTAATTGAAAACGTCGACACAAGAATCAGACCCGTGTGAAAAGGAAAAGAAGCGCAAGCAGTGGCGATGAAAATACAATGCGGTGGTATAGACCTTAAAGCAAACCACGTTTTAACATTCACAAACGAATTAGAAGGAAATGTCAAATAATTTTCAAATACTATGATTCTAAAGCTCGATAATGGCAAACAAACGTTTTAACAGCTATGGACAACAATCATTGGCGAGAAATCTGTTGATACACTTTATTCCAGAACTGTAACTCAAAAAATGTAATAACGACAAAGGTAAGTACTAAACAATTATCTGAGCCCAGCAACTACATCACATTTTTTCATCTAAGAGCAGCACTAGAAATATACAATACACTGAATACGGCCGTAGATGATAGCGATTACCTTAAGGTTTTTGTATACAAAGCCCTTTGTGTTTTGGAGATGATCAAGAAGTCGTCCAGGCGTCCCCACTAAGAGATTAACTCCTTTAGCAAGGCGTTCTGCCTCTGTCTTTCGAGCTGCACCACCAATCACCAATCCAAGAGTTTGAGAATGGTGCTTCAGAAGGTCCTTAGCCACGGCATGTGTCTGCATACATCAATAACAGAACAAACAGGTGCTCAACTATAGCAGGCAGCAGAATTCTGACGATGCCTTTGACAACAATGGATATTTCCTAACCTGTATAGCAAGCTCCCTTGTTGGACAGATGATGATAACACCAGCTCCGTTACGAGGAGTGAAGTGGACATGATACAACATCTCCACGGCTGGAATAAGAAAAGCAAGGGTCTTTCCAGAACCGGTCCTAGCAGCTCCAAGCACGTCTTTGCCTTCCAAAAGTGGGGGTATTGATCTAGCTTGAATCTGAACACATGATAATGTAAAAAATCAACCAAGAATCAACTAAGACACTAAGGATACCGTTATCGCATACAACCTCTGAAATCTAGTCATGGCAACAGAACACCGACCCCAACGACTCTACTACTCAACCAACATATCCTATTCAATAACACGTGAATTATAAAAGAAGGGAGCTAGTCCCTCTGTTCCAATCAATTGTTAACGTTTCAATTTTGATACAAATGCAATATATGAAGGGAGTATAAAAACAAATATAAGGTAACTTAAATACACGAAAGTCATTATAACATCAAATATAGAAACTCAAATACAGTATCATTCTACGACGCCAACTAAACAACCCTAACACATCAATTCATCTCGAAGACATAGAAAACAAACAAAAACAATCATCAACGAAAGACAACCTGAGTCATGTAAGTGAAACCGATATCTGTAATAGCATTTTTAGTAGGTTCGGAAATGGGAAGAGTAAAGAAGGACTCATCACTCATAATACCACCACCACTCTCCGCTTTCTTCTTATTCTTCTCCTCACCACTCTCCAGAACCTTCCTCTCCTCACCACCACCTTCGTCATCATCATCATCATCATCATCTCCGCCGTCAACGTTAACTTCACTCTCCTCAGCGCGCAATTCGTCGCCGTCATCCGAAACATCTCTCTTCTTCTTCTTACTCTTCATCTTCTTCTTCTTCTTCTTCTTCTTCATCTTGTTGATTTGTTCTTGTTCATTTTCTAGGGTTTGTTGTTGTGGTTCGTCGTTTTTGGTCTTCATTTTGTTCTTGTTTGATGAGTGGGGGTTTAGGGTTTTGAGTTCGTCGTCGGTAGACGATGACATGACGGCTTTTGGTCCGGAGGAGGGTTTAGTATATAGAGGAGCAATTGTCTTTTGACTATTTGTACTACACTCAAAAAAGAAGGCAAAATTATATTAGGGTTTTAGCAACCTTTGT
This sequence comes from Gypsophila paniculata, assembly GCA_032274805.1. NCBI lineage: Eukaryota > Viridiplantae > Streptophyta > Magnoliopsida > Caryophyllales > Caryophyllaceae > Gypsophila > Gypsophila paniculata. The sequence goes on from JAUEKU010000007.1 coordinate 1,632,415, forward strand.
TTTTATTTTTTGCGAAAATTTTCACGGTACCAGGTTTACTAATTTTGTTTTTATACTTTTCTCAATGATACCTAATTTTTTAAATTTATGTTTGTCGTATGCAGTCCAAGTTTTAATCGACGCAGTTCGTACATTACGAAATTGCCCTTCCCATTTTCCCCTCCCCTCCTAACATTAATCTTATTTTCTCTCAAATTATTGGACTGCAACGATTAAAATTAATCGACGCAGTCCATTTTTCCTCTCATTTTTACGCAACACAATATTTTTTTTAGAACATCGACACGCCCCCTATACCCACCCCCACCACCACCCCATCCATCCACAATGTAGAAAGC
>JAUEKU010000007.1:1666156-1680413 GCA_032274805.1 Gypsophila paniculata
GAGTTAATCCTTTGCAAGATCGCTTCTTGGGGAATAGGCTCTTCATCCTCAAAATTGTCGTCCGTTTGAAATATGTTGAGTTTAGGATATATGAAATCGTCTTCTGATAGGAGTGAGTCTTCTGCCGTTTCATAACCATCGGAAGACGAGAAATCTTCTTCGATGTTGTAGTCAGGACTCAACTCCGGAGGTTGTTGTGGTGTCTGGAATTCTTCCTCAATTAGTTCGGATCTGTCCGGAATATTGAGTCTGGCTATCTTTGAGCGTATGAGTTGGGATCTCCTTAATATGGAGGAGTTCACTAGTTGTGATAGCTTGGAAACTTGTTGCCTTCTCTGGGTTTCATACTGAGCTAAGCTGGTTTGTTCATCTGTTCTCAATCCGTCCTCGTCGTCGACTGGTGATTTCTGCGTTCAGCAAAAAGAATCATACTCTAACTTAAACTCTGAACATCAAGGCAAATCGAAATTCTACTAATACAGAAAGATTTAGAAGAAATATATCCTTGGCGTAGTCATCTTCCCCTCTCCCTCCTCATTCCCGGTCCATTTCCGTCACTCCTTTTTCTCCTAATATATTATCCAAACACTGTCGGAGTATTGTCATCTACACAGTGTGTCCTGTAGTCAGTGTATGACATAACACTTGTGCTTGCATAGTTTTAACTTTTAAGGCAAAAGCCATTACTTTTTCTCTTTCACAAAGTAGCCAAATGAAATTCTTGGACATGCAACGAGTTTGACTCGCACTAGTCACAACTCACAGCTAAGTCTAAACGCTACCGTTACTAGGTAAGGTGGTATGAAGGTAAAAAGTTCTTCCGACTTTGCTGGTGAATTCAAGATTCAACTTCAGACATTAGGGCGATGACGGTGAGAAGTATTTTTGAGATATAGGCGTAGTAAAATAGAAGAGTGTTACCTTAACTCGAGTGAGGTCGACATCATTTTCTTTGAGGAAGGACATGAATGCTTGGAAATTTTCTTCAGTAGGAAGGTAATGACCACTATGAGGCCAAACTGCCTATCACCAACACAAACCAAAGAGTTAATAAATTGGAATTCTAAGTACATATATGAAAGGAAATGGACACATTCCCTATCCTCTTATTGTTCTCGAGCCGTCAATCTATGTTTCCTCCACTATTTTCAATGATATGGGTTTGGAATCAGTTTCCGACCATTCTTTATCTATCATTTCTCATGAAAGAGCTCGGGTGTATGAAACCTTTAGCATAACACCGTGTCCTCATTTTAAGAGAAGCTAAATCATGATGAGCACGACACTCGGATTGGTGCCTGTATTTGACACCCGCACCTGAGTATGATAAACATTTATCCGGTCCTCTATCTCAATCATTTGTCTATTTCTCCTTATAAACTCCAAAAACTATTTAAATTTTATGCCAAATTTTTGTTCTTTCCATTCTAGGGCCGTTTCCTAATTCCTATCATCTAGAAGCTAGGTCATGGCAATATAGGTAACCGTAAGTATTCGATCCCTGAACCCGAGTATGTGCAACATGGGGTTCACTGGGAAGACTATCATACCGTAAGAGCGCCATTTTCGGCAACAAATCTTCCTGCAGACAAAGTTGCGCCGCCAGCTAAGAAACTCGAATGCTGAAAGTTGCCTTTGATCTTCTGTCCGACATACAATGTTTTCGTTGCACTTAGAACAAAGATCCACTTTGAACCTTTAGGCCCTCCTGTTGTATCTACTGCTTTCTTATTTGCTTTATACACCAGCTTTCCATCATCCACTATCACTTCATAGGCATCCCTCTCTGCCTGCAGCCAAACACACACCCCGACAAATCTAGTTACATTACATACCGTCTCATTTCTGGTCGACTTTTTGAGTTGTTAGCCATACCGCTAACCTTTTACCTCACCATTGACGAATACAGTGGATTTAATTGATAATGACTTGGAGAATTTCAGAGGGAAAGCTCACTGTATCTAGATACTTGATGCATTGTTGTTGAAGTCGTGAGCGTGGACATCTTTCGACAATGTTAACTTCTCTTCCGTCTCCAATATCGAGCCTAATGTCAACATTTCAATCACGTGTCGTAGTAATATATGAATGAAACCTCGAGTTACGATCAAGATATATTGCAACATACAAGAAGAAAACATACCAGTAAAAGAATGGTTGTTGGCTCTCACAGTGAAGCCACCTAACGTAGTAGAATTGCAAGTTATGACCATACCTATGTCGAGGATCTATCTATCAACAAAAAACACAGAGATATTAGTTTCTTAGATGAAACCAAACGGTTTTTCTGATATGGACCCATTGGACACATGTTAGAAAAACCGTTAAAAAAATCAATTCTAGTCTTGCATTGTGAAGTTATTGTAGTTTAGTTTCTATCTTTAGATTGACTTTAATTATTTCGGGTCTGAACTTCAAACTTATCTTGCAATTTTGCTCAGACCCAAGTACTATAAGTAGAAGTTTCAGATGTTTGAAGCTGAGTCTTAGTTTGTTACTCGTGTTGAGTCTTCGGAAGAATACGATGTTGTAAGGGAATTATGATGAGTATATAGTTTTGAGTTTAGTACTCCGTAATATTTGGTGGTTAATAAGCATTTAGGAACCGAACTCACAGCCTCGAGCCAATGCTGTAGTGCAAGTTTCCGAGCTTTCGCATCCTTTGACAACCCTTTCCCAACCTACAAGAGTGAATCACATCAAGTAGTGCTTAATAAACTCGAATCTAGATCAGTAAAATCTGAATGTTGTTGAGTAAGTCGGTTTTAAACACGAACTTTTGCAGCTCTTGTTCTCGCTCTGGACCACTTTGATAAAACAGACTCGGGCTTCTCTATGTCAAAGAATGATATGGAACTGTGCTTTAGCTCAGCTAAGTCTAATACTTGCCACCTGCAAAAATTAGTAGCATTCAAGAATCATATCCATTTGTGTAATCAATCCAACGACGACTTTATAAAGTTTGTTGTACTCTGTATGACGGTCTTATTTGATAATCAGTGACGGAAACTAGAAAGCATACCATTTCTGTTCTGCAAGAACAGCACAGTCTGCAAGTTGCCTTCTAGTCCTAAAACTCTTGTACACTTTCTGCAGTTTAATAGCTGCCCAGTTTCTTCTTTCTCCAATATTCGGAAGTTCCTCCCTTCTATCACTCTGTTGCGATCCCAACTCCGTTAACTCATCTTTACTTTCACTGCATTCTGTATCGGTTTGGGTATCGACTACATTCTCAGATGGTGCATCACCGTCCTTAGGCGATGAGGATGTTGACGACGACATTGTTTCCTCAGTCATTTCTTCAATACCAAATGACTTGTCTTAGGATTGTTCATAGTCTCACCTAGTTACGGAGAGGAGTTTGTTTACAAGGCGTTCGAGATTTTGAGGAGAATATTCGACCTGTTTATGCGTTCAGAAGCGCGATTTTCGTTTCGAGTTGTAGAGTGTGATGTTCAGTGTTCCAATCCCTGTAAGAAGTATGAGATGTTACTTCTTTAAGCTCCAATTTTTACAAGCAACATTGTTAGAAGAATGTCTAAAGAAAATGAGTCATTATCGAAGGAAAGTTAATTAACATGAGAACACTATTATCTACGATTGAGATCTCTCTCACATAAATCAATACGTACGTAACACTCATTTCAAGCGAATTTAGGATGGTTGAGCGTATCTATTCTTTTCCATACAATTTGAAATTTGAATCGATCCGAATTGAATTGGGGAAGCCGATATGAGAAATGGCAAAACAAAATGTTTGGTCGTGCATTTTTCTTAGAAGAAGCTCTGTATGTTTGTTGGTGCTAATGGTAAAGCCACATTTGAACATTTCGATAATCTAATCGGTTTTTTTCGACGACAAGTTTAGAAAGTTTTGAATTTGTTTTTAGGGTCTCATGCAACATCGAATTTTTTTCTTTAGGATCTTTGTAAACATCTCAAAAGCATGTCATGTAAACTTACAATTCAATTTGAATTCACAAAACAAACATTAATAAGCGAAGGGGTGAATTGAATAAATGCACTGCATGCAAAATCCAAATACAAGGTAAAATAAACAAAATCATATAGAACTTGTAATAATTTCACGTACCATCAAAGCTAGAACGGTTAGAAGCATGGTAAAAAGAGATCATCATATAGGTAAATAATGTCGAAAATATTAAAGGTAAAAATGGTTGCATAATATAGAAGGAAATGTCATTGATCAATGAAAAGAAGGTAAAACGTAAAAATAAGAGGATTTAGAAGAAACGATGTTGGATGGAGGAATTATCGTGATTAAGAGGTTTGGTGGTTGCATTTCCAAGCATTTTAAAGGTAAAAAATAAGACAAAAATAAATACTCCGTACAATTATACATAATTAATTTACTTCCACGGATCTAAAAAGTTAATTTTAATCCTATATGTGAGTATATGAATTTATTTAATTTTAATCTTCAATGTTATAATAACCGTTGAATTTTAATAATGCACTTCAAAAGTGTAACAATTTACTAGTTTTGTCAGCTATTGGGTGCGTAGTTTTGTAAAAGAATATCATGACATTAGTTATAAAAAACTCTTATTGCATCTAGAGAAGTAGAATTGTCGAAATGTTGACCAAAATATCAGAAAATGCATATTGATAGTTTGTTATGAAAAAATAATAAATAAACCGATTTTTTTTCCAAGTTTTAAACATAAAGTTAATTTTAAACGATGTATGATAATGTTAATACTTGCAAAAAAAAAAAAAAAAAAAAAAATACTCGTAAGACTTTTAGGTAAACTTAAAGAACATGATCCATGTTTTTTAAAACTATATATTTTCATTTACTCCAAATTATCGTATGTATCATTTTGTAAAAGACCGTCTTTTTACCCTTTTATTAGTCACTTGGCTTCCATCATTATTCAATGAAGCACCACCTCCGTGACCATATTAACTAAAAACTTAATACCACGCCCTAAATTCGACGAACCCTAAAATTTGGGGGAAAAAAAAAATCAATTTTCAAATCGATTAAAAATGGCGGTTTCCGAGGAAGAATCATCGCCGTCGTCCTCCGCCGCGACAACCACCACATCGTCGTCGTCGAAATCTCGATCTCCGCCGTCCAACGGTGTACATTACCTCGCCAAATGCGTTCTTCGAGGTTCCGTCGTTTTACACGTCGTTCATGGCCACCTTCGTTCTCCTTCTTCTTACGACGTCGTTTTCGGCAAGGTTATTGTCATTTTGATTTCAATATTATTCGATTTTGTTAGCGTTAGTTGCGTTGTTTGAGTTGATTTTAGTTATTTTGTGTTTGTTTTGATTAGTGTGATGATGTGATATGATGTGTTGTTTTTGATGTGTGATTGTTCCGAAAACCGGTTAAATTGAGTTATTTGTTTCATGTGATCAGCTCTGAATACGCCTTTTCGTCGTCGTAGAGTGTAATCGTGCTGTAGTAGGGTGAAATGAACTTATAATTGTCTGAAGTGTGTGGCAGTTATCCGGGGGCCGGCTTTTGGAACTTTTGACTAGTGCTTCGGCCAATCGTTTGTTTACCTTTTGTATTGGTACGAACGAATTTGGGTAGTGGGACCAGTGAATGCACATACTTATTCTATGGAAAAATGATGGTAAACAAATGACTAGGACGGTCCAAAATGGAATAGGTGAATGAATGACCTGGACAAGAGGAGGGATTTCATTTCTCTTTTGCGTGTCATTGGAGTTCTTTTGGAAAAATCCAAACATATTAGAGATACATACAGTGGGAAGGATTTGTTGAACGGTACGCACTCCTTTGTATACGTCAGGAGTTGATTATCAGTTGAAGGAGCCACTTGGTGAAATGCCTTTTTGATTCGGGGATTTTTTTGGTGGTGGTGCGTACTTAACATAACTTGAAAGGCAAAAAGTTGGGACTTTTTTCTCTTCGGTGTGAAGAGCTCCTTGGTTTGCTGGTTAGTGTAAGGGGTTTATGTTTACGAGTTGAATTTTCTAGGTTTATAGGTTAGTGCAAGGGGTTTATGTTTTTGGGTTTTAAAAAGTAATGTCAGGCGTTGATAGGGTACCCAATTTGAACCTCATTGAAAACGAACTTACAATGGTTGGAATTCAGCCACAAATGTGGATATGCAGTTTAAGTCACTTTATGTCACTTATCTGCCTAGTTGTAGTCCATAGACTGTGTTCATGATGTTATTAGGGGTCCTTTGTACCAATTTTTTGTGATACTTTTGGCACTTTAACGCTCTTATTCAAAGTCTATATTTGTCGTTATTAGTTATAGTTTTATCTTTCAGCTTTAGAACGACTAATCTTCTATCCATATTTTGTTTTTGATATTGACTGAATGACACTTATATTGTCTCAGAACTCAGTAGATTATTGTACCAGTTGGTATTTAGCAATATTGCAGATTTGCAGGATAGTCTTTTCGAGTTTGGTACTGTTGATTGAAATTTGCTTCCTGATAGCTGATTATCTTCTAGAAACAGAGTAACTTATCTTGTGAGGTAATGTCTTCTTTAACCCGAGTATTATGTGATTATGAACCCTTGGTTGCGTACAACACATGCAGGAGACATCGATTGAGCTGGTGTCTATTGGCGAAGACGGGGTTGTGCAGTCTGTTTGTGAGCAGCCAGTATTTGGTATCATAAATGATATGGCTATTCTACCATGGAACGAGAAGTTACGTTCCGAAAATCCGCAGGTCTTCCTTCAATGATGTGATCTTTCTGCTATATTGACTTTTGGAAAATTACTGATAGAATTAAAACTATACTGTTCAATCACAGACTCTAGGGAAGGACGTGCTGGTTGTTGCTTCAGACTCTGGAAAGCTTTCTTTTCTCACGTTTTCCAATGAAATGCATAGGTTAATATCTTCAGCATTCTTAGACTTTGGGTTTGCCTCTTTGTTTAATAAAATGCATCTGCTAGATTCATTTACGGAGCCAGGAATTTGACTAATTTTTTTATCAACTAGATTTATCGTCCTTGTTGTTTCGTGATGGATTAGGTTCTTCCCACTGACTCATGTCCACCTCTCTGGTCCTGGAAACTCAATACATCAGATTGGTAGAAGGCTTGCTGTTGATTCTAGGTAACTGTTTTGTCAGAGGTCTAATATTGTCTCTAGTTTCTTTTGCACGACAAATGTGGCTACTTTGATGTGCATCAGTGTGTATTTATTGTAACTGTGTGCCATATTCTGAATTGAGGTTAGACTGGGTGCCTTGCCATTCTTCATGTCATATTTTATTCTTTTCCTCAGCGTTTTGGTTTCTGTTTGTACTCTTGATTCAGTAGTGAACAAAGGTTGTAGCTTATTTCTTGACTGGCATGAGTGGCATCTCTCACTTGCTTGTTGCTACAGCTATGGAAGTGAAGTAATTAATCTGGTGTATATAGCAGCTCCTTCCTTAAAAAAAGAAATGCTTGTTGATTACCCGGTCCCAAACTTGTTGAACAATTCGGACAGTTGCTCAACACACTAAATTTCTTTTGCATCTTACTTTCGTAGAGAAGGCATTTGGAACTCAAAATAATCTGTTTATAAATCAACAATTTTGGTAGTCAAAGTCATTGTTTGAACTGTCTCTATGCTATTTTAATTGAAACCATGTGTTTTTTAATTGTTCTGTCTAGCTCTTTTAATTTGTGTTCCTGTTCGTCTTCTCTTCTTTGTACTTTTCTTTTTTTTTTTCTGCTTCTTGTTGGTAAATTTCTGTTTGGACCGATGATTTATGATTTCTAATGTGTTTTGGTTGCAGTGGTTGTTACATTGCTGTTAGTGCCTATGATGAACATGTCACTCTCTTCTCTGTTTCAGCTTCTAACAACTTTGATATGATTGATAAGGTATTCGACGCGGCAATGCGTAAACATTGAGCTTAGACAAAACAGAATGATTTTGTTTTCAATATTGTACATGTGGTTTGGTTTTGACGTGATGAAAGTCATTTTTTGTTTGGCTCAGAGAATAAGATTTCCTGCTGAAACTGAGGATGAGTTGATGAGTAGCGGTCTCCAGCCAACTAACCAATCCATCTTAGTTAGCTCCATGTCAGCGGAGTCAATAGGTGCAAACTCTGATACAGATCCACTCATACGTTATACTAGTGGTACTATATGGAGCATGTGCTTCATTTCAAAGAGTTCAAATCAATTAAATAAGGGATTCAATCCTGTACTAGCTATTCTTGTGAACAGGTACTATAATAGTATAATTGATATGGTTGCTAGATATGGAAATATTAGTGTGTTACACATTGCAATTCCTGAGAATGTTTAACATGGAGTAACTAAAACTCTTGAAAGACTAAGACTTTTTATCTCAGTCTCACCTTCTATTAATCTGCAGGAGAGGATCATCTTTGAATGAGCTGGTTTTATTAGAATGGAATGTCAGAGAGAATTCTATTCGTGTTCTTTCTCGGTTTATAGAAGGTGGTTCTTTGGCCCTTAAAATTGCTGAAGTGCCTGGATGTCATGGCCTTGCACTTTTGTTCAGGGAAGGCGATATCTTGCTTATGGATCTCAATGATGGTTGTAACCCTGTTTGTGTGCAAAGGATAAATCTGAGTTCCTCAGTTTCTATGATCGAGGAACATGATTCTATGGAAGACTCCTTTAGGTTACAGGATGATGATGAAGGTTTCATTGCTGCTCGTGCTTTGCTGGAGCTTCAAGATTATGGTATGGATATTAGTAAAGGGGATGACCCCATGAGTATTGACACTGACATGTGTAGTACTAAGAGTGTGCTCAAATGTGAATGCCCTTGTAGTTGGGAACCGGGGTCAAATTTAAATCCAAGAATGATATTTGCGGTCGACAGTGGGGAAATCTTTTTAATTGAAATAACTGTTGATGGTGATGGTACGAATATGACACTGTCTAATTGCCTTTATAAAGGTCATTCCTTTAATACACTATTGTGGACAGAAAGTGGTTTTGTGGTGGCTATTGTTGACATGGGGGATGGAGTGGTCTTGAAGTTTGAGGAGGGAAGGCTGGAACTCTCAAGTGCAGTTCAGAACATTGCACCTATATTGGACATGTCAGTTATGGATTACCACAATGAAAAGCATGATCAAATGTTTGCTTGCTGTGGAAAGGCTCCCGAAGGATCACTGAGAATTATTAGGAATGGCATAAGTGTTGAAAGGTTATTGAGGACTGCTCCTATATATCAAGGAATAACTGCTATATGGACCCTCAAGATGAGGATACAGGACTCTTGCCATTCTTTTCTTGTGCTTTCTTTTGTCGAAGAAACTAGGGTGCTGTCAGTTGGTGTCAGCTTTACTGATGTCACTGATTCTGTTGGTTTTCTGCCTGATGTCTGTACGTTGGCATGTGGTCTTGTTACTGATGGCGTGTTGGTACAGATTGATCATAGTTCTGTCAGACTTTGTTTGCCTACAGAAGCTGCGCATTCTGATGGAATTCCATTAACTTCCCCTGCATGCACTTCTTGGTCTCCTAAGAATATTAGCATTAGTCTCGGTGCGGTTGGACCCAATTTAATTATTGTGGCTACATCAAATCCTTGCTTGCTTATAATCCTTGGTGTTAAATCAGTTTCCATGTATAAGTATGAAGTGTATGAGATGCATCAAGTTAGACTTCATAGTGAATTATCCTGCATATCAGTACCGCAAATGCACTGCACCGAAAAAGAATCTCTTTCTCTTCCAGTTGGAGTAGATATTGGTACGACTTTTGTGATTGGGACACATAAGCCATCAGTGGAAATTATATCTTTTGCTAGTGGCCATGGCATGAGAGTTCTTGCTACTGGGACAATCTCACTGACAAGTACAGCAGGAGTTGCTGTCGGTGGTTGCATTCCTCAGGATGTGAGGCTTGTGATGGTCGATAGGTTATATGTTCTTTCTGGGTTAAGAAATGGAATGCTGCTACGCTTTGAGTGGCCGACAATATCCTGGGCATCGGACTTACCTAATCGTAGAACCTCCTTATTTGCGAAGCCTGATTTATTTAAGACATCCTCTCCGGCTATGGTTGCCTCCCAGCTATGTAGTGCCACTTCCTTTGAGAAGCCAAAGGACGACGATCCTGTTCATCTTCAGTTGATTGCTGTTCGTCGAATTGGTATCACTCCTGTGTTCCTTGTTCCCCTCACTGATTCGCTGGATGCAGACATTATTGCTCTTAGTGACAGGCCTTGGTTAGTTCAAGCTGCAAGGCAGAGCCTCTCTTACATTTCAATTTCATTCGAGCCTTCTACTTATGTGACTCCTGTATGCTCAGCTGAATGCCCCAAGGGACTTCTGTTTGTTGCAGAGAATTGTTTACATCTGGTAAGAATCTTTATCTAATTTTTCCCAACTAAAACGAGAAGGCTTTTTTATTTATTTATTTGAAATTAGGATATTGGTTAAGGCTCAACCTTATGGACCTTGTTACCTGAAAATCTAATATGATCTTTTGTATGAAAAAAGATGTCACAATAACTAATGAATTTGTTGAACTCCAAAACCCTGAACTTTTCATAGTTTTTCTGTATTTATATTGTTTCTGACCTTAATATTGGCAAACTTTTCTTGACATTATCTTTTTCTGTTTTGGGAACATGTGACAATACTATGGTACATTAAGTGATGTTAACACCTAGAGGTGAGGGAAATTAAGAGAGAATTGCTTTGTGGAATTCTCCTTTATATTTTGCTGCTTACCTTGCAATCCTCTGATGTATAATCATTATAAAGGATATGGGGTAGCTGATTTACAGCATATAAAATAATAAAAAATTGTTCTGCGTTCATCAAATTTTTTGCTGTAGCATCCATTTTTCAGGTGATATGGTGCTCGTTTCAGTGCTTTGCCTAGCGCTATCTGTTGATTCTGTGTCTGGCATGTGCTCTTTCATATTGTAGGTTGAGATGGTGCACAGTAAAAGGCTTAATGTGCAAAAGTTTCATCTTGGTGGAACTCCACGGAAGGTTCTGTATCATAGTGAGAGCCGGCTGCTACTGGTTTTGAGAACCGAATTGGGAAATGACTCATATTCTTCTGATATTTGCTGTGTCGATCCTCTGAGTGGGTCTGTGCTTTCATCATATAAATTTTATCTTGGTGAAACTGGTAAAACCATGGAGCTAATAAAGGTCGGAAGAGAACAATTATTGGTGGTGGGAACCAGCTCATCTTCAGGCCCCGCAATTATGCCTAGTGGTGAAGCTGAAAGGTTAGTCATTCGTCAGACTTTGTAATTTTTTGAGGGCTGGAGAGTATATTTATAGTTGTAGTTTGGGACACTTCCACTGTTTGTGTTTTGTCCTCATGAATACAACTCCTCTTGAGATTGAATTTACCCTTCTTGTCAGTACAAAAGGCCGCTTGATCGTCCTTTGCCTTGAGCACTCACAAAATACAGATAGTGGGTCAATGACAATATGTTCAGAAGTTGGCTCATCTTCACAACGAACTTCACCAATGTATGAAGGCGGTAGCTACTCAGCTGAACAGATATCCCACAATAGCTGCTGCAGCAGTCCGGATGACAATATATGTGATGGGGTAAAGCTTGAAGATGGTGAAGCTTGGCAGCTACGATTGTGTTACTCGTCCGTTTCGCCTGGAGCGATACTTGCAATTTGTCCGTACCTGGAACACTACTTCTTGGCTAGTTCAGGCAATGCTGTAAGTTCCTTTTTTGTTTTAGATCCGGTTGATGAGAAGATGAATATACTATTGCATGACAATTTCCTGTCATTCAGCAATTTGCCATCTGTTGTTGTTACTGCAGTTCTATGTATGTGGCTTTCTAAATGATAATCCTCGGAAAGTCAGGAGGTATGCTGTTGAAAGAACACGGTTCACTATAGTCTCACTGACGGCGTACTTCACAACAATTGTTGTTGGTGACTGCCGTGATGGAGTACTGTTCTATACTTATCACGAGGTAACTGCTGCTAGTATTCACCAACTTTGTTATCCTTTGTGATTGTGAAAGATTTTATTTTTGTGTTAAAAATGGTTTATTTTGCTTTGTGAATTAAAATTTGTGCTGACAACCTCTCTGGCCAAACTATCTAAAAGGACGCAAAGAAACTGGAGCAAATGTATTGTGATCCTGGTCAGAGATTAATTGCTGATTGCTTGCTTACTGAACCCAAGACTGCTTTTGTTTCGGATCGTAAGGGAAGCTTTGCCATTTTAACGTCTTCAACTCACTCAGAAGGTTCTTCTTCTATCTTCAAATCTTGTTCCCATTCAACGTGATGTAGAATGCCGACATTTTTTGCTCTTCTGCTTCATACTCTTACTTTTCTTTCTATATCTCCCTTTCAGCGCAGCATGTATTAGTGATATAGTAATACTCATATGCGTTGGGTTATTCTTTGATCAATGTATATCTTGTTTGTGCATAGTGTAACTGGGTTTCTGACTCTGTTTTGTTCATGTCCCAGATAACGTGAGCCCTGAATGCAACCTTACCTTGAGCTCTTCTTACTATATGGGTGAAATTTCAATGAGCATTAGAAAGGTAAATCTAATGTTTCTTCTAATTTTTGTTTGTGAGGTTGTATTTTATTGCTAAGTCTCAATTTACCTTTTCCACTCTTCCCATACCCTCCATTGTAAAAGATGCCCTCTTAAGTTCTCTCTGGTGATTTTGAGAAGGATACTCATTAGCGTCAACACATGGTAAATGTGCTGGAACTCCCCTCTCTCAACTTAAACTCCTTGGGGGAAGGAATTTGGGCGAATATATCTGTCAGTGTTACCACCAAATACACACATACTCAGCTGGTGTTGGGGTGTGCGAAGTAAACTCCAATTGCTTATGAGTGGGATGGAGTCGTGGGTAGCGAGTGATACATATAGGATGTTCCGCTACTTGTGTCATCCACATGATACATCCAGTGTTGATTTACTCACAACTTATCTCCATTTATTGTTTAGTAATAATATAATACGGAGTATCAATTTTCAGCTGGGATTTTACTCAGTTCCTTAAAATAAGAGTAGATAAACTGCACATACAATATAAATACGAACTAAAGTAAAAGGTTTCTGTGAGTGATGATGTAACAGCTTGGATTTTCTTCGTTTCTTTAAAATAGTACTCCGTGGAAGATATCAAACTGCACAATATAAATATGAATACTAAATAAAGTAAATGGCATGTGTGTGTGATGCTGTAACAACTTCGATTTCAAATGACTTGAGGTAGTGTGTGGGAATATGGAAATGATTTAAATAACATTAATTCAATTATTGAATCTGTAATTTGGATACTCAATTTGAATTCCAAATCCAATATCATATTTGGTTACCCTTAGAATTGAATTTATAAACAGTCCATTAACCGTCGACGAAATTGATGATTGGAGTAGTTAAGGCCAGAAATATTATGTTGGAGGTGAATGGTGGATGGTTGAGGGTAGAGTTGATGGGAGCAATATATACACTATGTAGGACTTAGGTGGGAATTGAGGCTAATTCTAATTATAAATTCTTGTACTTGCCAACCAGATCAAACTGTAATTCCGAAATCATTTCCAAATTAGAGTTCCCAAATACAACATGAAGAATTAAAAATTTATGAATATCAATGTTTAAGAATTTGTCATTGATATGTTAAAGGCCATGGTGGCACAATCATCCGATTAATCGGAGTGGCATGATTTCAAAAAGTAAATAAAGTTACAGATTCTAAATTACAATTATTCATATACAAGCAACGTAATTCATAAATCCAGTACAAGAAACTCGCTGTGGATGATGATTAATGTTCACATGTTTTCCTCACACATACCAACTTGAGTCCAAAATGATACGAGAAATCAAAGCGTCTTCTAATGTTGCCTGAGGTTGCAATTTAAAGCGTCTTCTAATGTTTATGCCTCAAGCTAACGTTGTGCCCATCTTCTGTAGGTTCATCATGTTTTTACATTTTATGCATCGTTGACTTTGTTTGTAGTGTATGAAGATTGTTTTCAGCTCTGCTTTGTGCAGGGTTGTTATATGCCTTGGAGCATTACACAGCAATGTTATGTTTTGATATCAATTTTGGTAGTAGTCGTATGTTCTTGTGTGCTATTGTATCTTTCTAGCCAGGACTCATTAATTGTTGGTCCTCATGTAGGGCTCGTTTTCTTACAAACTCCCAGCTGATGATGGATTTAAAGGGTCTGTTACTGGTAATACTGGAAATGATAAACCACACTATAGTATTATGGCTGGCACTCTATTGGGAAGCATTGTGATATTCATCCCCATGTCAAGGTATTTTTTT
>JAUEKU010000007.1:1688998-1702728 GCA_032274805.1 Gypsophila paniculata
CACCACAGAAGGAAATTCCTCAAACGGCGAGAGAACATGTTCTGAACTTGACACAAAGCCTACCAAAAACCTACCCAGCACGACATGAATCGGACAACCTAACCCGAAATCAAATAGATTAAACTAAGCATCATGTCACAGTATTAGCTTATATTTCCGCATCTATGATACTTTTTATCACAACAGAAAAGGTAAAAAACACGCTACAGTTCTGAGATAACATCTCCAACCAAAACAGCTAAAAGAAAATCTCGAATGAGTTAAAGTAACTAATTCGGAGATCATAACCAAATTACAATTGATGCTACCGTCTACACCATTCATCATTACTCCCAACGCCAATAATAAGCGTCCCCAGTCCCCACCTTCACCAAGGTAGGAAGAAGAAACGCGTACATAACCTTAGACATACACTCTAACAGAGCGCCAACAAAATCAGCATAAATGTTAAACAGCACCAAAATGCTTCGGAATTAGTAAGTACTAACGCCATCCCCCAAATCTCGGTACTCAATTGTCAACTTGCAGTCTGATATGTTCGTCTCTGCCTCTGATTCATTCATTTGTTTACCTTTCGCGTAAATTGATCATTTTCTTTATATAAAATTATAATTTGACGGTTGAAAATGGATGAGAGGGGAAAAGGTTAGTTTTAGTTAGATTACTTTGCTTGATATTGAATTAACTATTATTTCAAGTCAAAGAAATTACGGTCATTCCTAAAATAGAAAGATAATCAAATGACTGAAACGCGGTTTGGCCCACAAAGTAATGGATCACTTTGCATTGCACGCATCTTCTGAACATAATCTATCCATATAACCTAATTTAACAAGTGTCGAACACGAACCGTGTCTGATCAAATACGAAGTGTCGCAATAACACAACGATAGACTGATTGAGTAGCGAGAATCGAAGACGAAAAAAAAAAAAAAAAAAGAAAGAAAGAGAGAAACTGACAGAATCTTGGATCTCTTCCTTGACGATGTAAAAGGGATCTTGTGCGGAGGACATCTGATGGAAAGAGAAGGATATCGAAATGGATATATGAGTGATTTGGTTGGATTTTATAGGAGGATCAACACAAAGGTGCTAAGGATGGTGGTTGGAGAATGAGGAAGGGCAACGAGATGGTGGAGGATTTTAGGTTGATCTATGTTTTCCTTTTCTCTACCTTCTCAATTTTCTCAACGATAGCGCAAGTGTGCAACATTGTCAAAATGTGGTGTCTATGTTTTATTGTGTGGGTGCACCGGACAAGAGTGATTCGATTCGATAAAGATGATTCGAAATTTGAAGTTGATTTGAATAAGTTGATATTCAGATTCGATAAAAATGATTTAATAAAAATAGACTCGAAATATACCTAAGACTCGAAGTCACCCGACGCGAAATATTCAGATCAGAAATAATTCGACCAAGACCCGATCCGAATGACTTGCTTGCCATGTGTCACGGTCCGTTTCTTTTAGCGGGTGGTGATGCGCATTTTTTGCGCCTAGCTCATGGCAAAAATCCAAGCAAGAGGGTTGGGAGCTAGCGAGGGAACGCCCACTATCACCTCCTGCTGGACGACGGATGAGGGATCATGTATTGAGGATCCTAGTGACGATTATGTATGATCAACACATGAGTTCAATTTCGAAATCAATTCTAGATTGAACGAAAGTAAGAGTATGAACAACAATGTTCGAGTACAAATGAGTTTTAATTGACTTAGTTTTCGGTAAAGAGGGTTTTCTTGGTTGTACACACTTATTGGCATATTACATTGGATGCACAGAATATATTTTTCTAAAGATCCAAGAAACCTAAGAATACGTTAATGTCCCAAGCCAAGATTCAACACATAGGAAGATAACTTGGAAAATTAGTCCACGACACTAAAATGAAGCAAAGTTCTCCCACTTTCGGCAAGTCACTTATGAAGGCCATCGAGACACTCTCTCATAGTCGAGTTGGTATCGGGAAGTGGTTCAACAACCCACCAGGCCTGTTTCGCTCCACATTATCCTGCTGACAAACAAGACATGTGTTTTGCGTATTCAGTGGTATCATTTTTCATCTTTGGCCATTAACAACCCCTTTTTAGCAAACTCAACGTTTCTGCCAACCAAGATAACTGGCCCACATGGTATCATGACATTCCTTGATGAGAGTCTTCCTAAGTCCTCTTGTTTTTTAAATGAGCCGATGTCCCTTGGTAAATAACAATCCATCCTCAATCCTGAATTTCCATGTCTTCCCTCGCACAAGTTGGATAAGGGTGTTCTGTAATACCGTCTCACATCAAATTAGTGTGAGGCAAACTGTTTTTACACACAATAACACAGTAAAAAAATAAAAATAAAAAATAACTTCCTCCATCATGTGAAAGGTTTCACATTAATGTTATCGTGAGACCGTCTCACATGAGAACTTGTGTTCATTATAAACAAGTTTTGCACTAGTGTTTGTTTTTGGGTTGATTTAATGATATCATTTGTAAGGGGGTGTTAACATAAAGTAGCTAAATAGTCTCAACTTTATCCTTTTATATTGTAATTATTTATGATTTTTTTTTTTTGGAATGAATCATCCATTTCCTGACTTTTTTTTTTTAAGTAAACTTCAGACTAACTATAAAGGTAGTGTGGGAATGTATTTTAAAAAGGTTAAATGTACTCACCAAAAAAAAGTTGAATGTATAACTCAAAAAAAATGGATAATTATCATGGTACCCTTAACATTTGTCACTTTGCCACAAAACCACTTATTTTGAGCTGAAAGTGGAAAAATTTTAACTGCATATGACTTGACACTTGTAGGAGCGAGGTTAGAAATTAGTACATGTTCTTTTCAAATTGTATATCTAGTAAAGATGATCAGTTTGAATGTCAAATTAGCCAGTTCTGAAACTCGTAACCGAATGATATTGTCTGATCAAACTTTGTTCGGTAAAAAATTTTTGACTGATCAAAACTCGTGACTACAAATTTTAAATACGACGATTTTTTTTTCAAATCGAAGATCTTGACAAGATCTTCGATTTGTAAAAAGAATCGTCATATTTTGAACTCATGGATGTGAGTTTTGGTAAGTCAAATGTTTTTTTATCGAAAAAGAGGGACATAACGTGTAAAGTTGTAAACTTTAGAAATATCGTGGGAATTATCCAAAACGAAAAAGGTTAAACGTTACACAAAAAGAAAAACAAAGTAAATAAATGAGTGGATAAGAGTAACTAACTTGTTAGTTTGTGTGACTAGTTCTCGCTTGCGATGGTTGTATGCGAACGATGGTCTGTTTATGAGTAAAAAAAATAACAACCTAATGATTATTTTGACCACCTTTTACAGGATTTAAAATGAAGCAATTAAAACAAACATTAAAGTGATCAGTTTCTGTTCACAAACTGAACATCAATTGTAAACTAGTTTAATTTTCACAAATTCTCATCTAACACGAGTTTTTCGTCTTAAATTTTAAACGGGTTAAGTAATTAGAATAAAAGAAAATAAGAATCCATAGAGAAAAGCTATTTTCTATGCACAAAATGGGATGTCCGTTCTAAATTTAAGACGGATATGTCCGTATTAACGGAGCCTTACCGTTTAATTTTAAAGAAGAGTAACACAAATAAAGTGAAAGACGAGTTTATTAATGCATAAAATGTAACCATATTTAAGCTGATCGTGACCATTACTAATTAAAATGTGAATACTTTTATATATCTTAAAAATGATCACATTATATTCAATTATGATCACATTTTATACATCAAAAAATCTGTCTATCAATAAAAAAAATGTTAAGACGATGACTTTTTCTTTAAAAATTAACGTCCAAAAGAGTGCTCCAAATAAAACAACGGCAAAGAAAGAGCAAGGTAGCCGTTGGAAAATAATCAAAACGATAACACACACACACCCAAATTCAAAAAACAAAAACAAAAACAATCACGTACAATACACTCCTCCACGCTCAATCTCGCTCTACTACACATCAAACGGTCTTCAATTCTCTCTCTAAATCTAAATTTACCTGATTAAATCCTCTTTCCTTTTAAACGCTCCTTCACTCACTCACTCTTTCTCTATATTTAGCAATTTCATATTTCCGTACATATTTTTTTCGCCTGCATTTATCTTCCTTATATTTTTGTAAGTTTTAATTCCTTCCTCTTTATTTTCACTTACATTTTATGCAAGTTTTTGTGCTGTTATATTGTAGTACTTCATTTTTTGAATGAGCATAAATCGACCTTTTTTTTTAGTATATAAGTGTATGTATTTTGATCTATAAAAATCGATGAGAGAAGAGACATGTTTTAACTTGGATCAAATGCTACTTTTATGTGAAGAAAACGGCTAGTTTAGGCAAAATAGGTAAAATGAACTTAAGTATGACGTCTTATGATAGAAAAATTCTTAGGTGCATTGAGAGGATCATGTCATCGTTCTTTTTAACCAATGAGAAACCTTCGTTTATTTTATTTATTGAAAACTAACCCCTTCTTAACAAATTCAAGTATTCTCATTAGCTAGTGAGTACGGTGACGTGATTCTCTGGTGGACATGAGAATTTTTTGTCTTACGATTTCCTAGAAGTTCTAAGCTAATTTTACGATGTTTATGGTGAAACGAAGTACGAGTAATTTTCTGGTAGCCATTCATAGATATTATAGCTTCTGATTTTGGATCATCGTGAACTAAAACAACGGTCACTAGTTTCGAAATATTAGAAGACCAACTCAAACAAAATCTTAAGGTGAGGTGATGGATGAGGTCCGATAATAGGTTTTTATACTCTAACAGAAAGGCCACCGACAACAAAGCAATGGTCCTTAAGTTTCTGAGTATACTAGAGCTCGTTTGCACGGAGTGAACACAATCATAAATAGAGTCATAGAGGCCAAAATAAAGGAAATTAAACCTCGACAATACGACAATAGTTAGAAATGACCGTCATTCTAAGCGAACGGTCTTATAAGATTGTCCTATAGGAGACGGTGATCTTGGAAACCATACAATAGTTAGAAATGACCGTCATTCTATGTGTTAGTGAATTGTCTAATTGACGTGTTTTAGAGACGGTCTTACAGATAACACGATTGCAAAGATGACTGTAAAGGCTCCCAGTACACCAGCTTCGAAGATCGAAAAAACACCCGTGTCCACACCTGCATCCAGAGTAGGAACACCTGCATCGACACCAGGTGGGCCTAGATCCAAGGAAGAGAAAATTGTTGTGACAGTGAGGTTAAGGCCGCTAAGCAAGCGTGAACAGGCAGCCAAAGATCGTGTGGCATGGGAATGTATTGAAGATCATACCATCGTTTATAATCCTCCAACTAATGATCGCCCAGTTCAGCCTTCCTCATTCACCTTCGGTACTGCCCTTGATTCAGATTTCTTTTTTCTCTTACTGATACGTAATTCTGTAAGCGTATTATCCGTGTTAATAATGTCTGTATGTTTCTGGTTTCAGACAAAGTATTCGGTCCTGAATCCTTGACTGAGATGGTGTATGAGGACGGTGTTAAAACTGTTGCTTTATCAGCTCTAATGGGCATCAATGGTATTTACGACATTTTTCTTCCGAGAAATTTACAGTTCAATTCCCCCCGTATCTCTATGCTGTGCTGTGATGAGTGCTGAACTTTGCGTTTTTTTTTGCAGCAACCATATTTGCCTATGGACAAACTAGCAGTGGGAAGACGTATACTATGCGAGGGATTACAGAGAAGGCTGTTGCAGATATTTATACCCATATTATGAATGTAAGAATTAGATGCCGACAAATTATCACTGAAAATGTTGCCAGCTTGGCGACAGTCGATTGATGTTTTGCTTATTTAAGCAATAAGCAACCCATACATGAGCTTAGACTTTAGTATTTTATTGTTTCGGAGTTGCAGCAAAAGATTATTGATGCCTGAAACTAATTCTTATTGCTTGGCATGATTACAGACACCAGAAAGAGACTTCACAATTAGAATCTCTGGATTAGAAATCTACAATGAGAATGTCAGAGATCTTTTGAATTCAGAATCTGGCCGTAATCTTAAGCTGTTAGACGATCCGGAAGTATGTCCTTCATTTTCTATTTGCGACAATGTATTTGTTTGGATAAGATTGTCTTGGTGCTGTTGTTTGTGCATTCTATTGATGAATTTTCTTTCCTTGATAGACTTAATTCTAACTTTCCACCTCGTACAGAAAGGTACGATCGTTGAAAAGCTGGTGGAAGAAACAGCTGCTGATGACAAACATCTTAGACACTTGATCAACATTTGTGAGGGTAAGAGAATGTTGCTTTGACTTGGATATATTTTAAGAACCACGCGTTGCGTTTGTTTGTATTTTCTTAATTTGCTAACGATCTTTATGCTTTTCAGCTCAAAGACAAGTGGGTGAAACAGCTCTTAACGACAACAGTTCACGGTCACACCAAATCATTAGACTGGTATGGATAAATTTATTGAATCTTTCAGTAGCTATTACGGAGTATGTCATCAAGATGTCCTTGCTGACTACCTGTGATGATGCAGACAATACAGAGTACACTTCGTGAGAACTCAGGCTGCATCCGATCCTATGTTGCTACCCTGGTAACAACTTTAAATAAAATGCCCTTATGTTTGTGCCAAATTATGACAGGGGTATCTACTTTTACCATGATTCTTACATTTTGAGCTGCTGCAGAATTTCGTCGATCTTGCTGGAAGTGAGAGGGCTTCACAGACCCATGCCGATGGGGCTAGACTTAGGGAGGGCTGTCATATCAATCTAAGTCTCATGACTCTAACTACTGTTATCAGAAAGCTCAGGTAAAAATGAATGTCATTTATCATGTACTCTGACAATTACTTTTCAACAATTTTTGTGATCGATTACTACAGTCAAGCAATAGCTTTAAAATCTATGAAAACTGTGTCACTATTAGGATTAATTAGTATTTAGTACCTATTGTATACACTATTAGACAAAGTAGAACTTAGAAATTTGCTCATTTGACCTTCATTTTCTGTGTACCGTAAGTGCTACTAACTAAAATTATTCTACTTTACAGTGTTGGTGGAAAACGAAGTGGCCATATCCCTTATCGAGACTCAAAGCTTACACGAATCTTACAGCACTCTCTTGGTGGCAATGCCCGCACTGCTATCATATGCACATTGAGTCCAGCAATGAGTCATGTTGAACAAACAAGAAACACTCTCTTTTTTGCTACTCGGGCCAAAGAAGTGACTAATAATGCTCAAGTGAACATGGTAATCAATACGGAGCAGTTATTGAAGATTGCTAAAATTTGAAATAGGCTTAGAGTCTAATACCATTCTTATGTATCCTAAAGGTTCATTAATCTTGGTTGATTTCCAGGTGGTCTCTGATAAACAAATGGTGAAGCATTTGCAGAAAGAAGTTGCTAGACTTGAAGCAGTGTTGCGTACTCCTGATGCTTCAGATAAAGACTTCAAGATCCAGCAGGTGAGCTCTGAGCAATTACAAGGCTCGGTTGGATGGGAGTTTGGTGGGAAATAAATATTTGATTTTCCTTGTTTTGACTTTGGATGGCTGATTGAGTTGGCGGGAGAGGAGGGATCCGTTTTTCCTTGTACAAGGAAAATTAATTTTTTTTTTTTTTTAACATATGAAAGATTTGGAAAAAGAATGTCTCCTGCCCTTTCCATAAACTTCCCCGTCCTCCTTCCCTCAACTCGTATTCAAATAGACAGTAGGCTCCTAATTTTTTATGGAATGTATCATAATAACATACTGACAAATGGCTCCAACATTATTAGATGGAAAGAGAGATTGAAGAATTGAGACGTCAAAGAGATCTTGCCTTATCGCAAGTGGATGAGCTACGCCAAAAAATGGAGGGAAAGGTGACCTATCAAATTTGTTTCTTTTCTTGAGCTGTTCATGTCTGCTTTTATTCTTCTCTAATAAACTATTATCTGATGCTAACTGTAGGTTGTACATCCTCTTGAATCCCCTAGACCAGTCGTTAAATGTCTTTCCTTTTCTGGCACATTGCCGACAAACCTAACTGGAAAGAAACAAGGGTGTCAGACCAAGAATAAAATCTTAAGGCAGTCGATGCGGAAGTCATCTACTGCTCCATTCACATTGATGCACGAAATCCGGAAACTTGAGCAGCTGCAGGAGCAGCTTGGTGAAGAAGCCAATCGAGCTCTTGAAGTGCTTCAGAAAGAGGTGGCTTGTCATAGGCTAGGTAATCAAGATGCAGCCGAGACAATTGCTAAGCTTCAAGAAGAGATAAGAGAGATGCGTTTTGTAAGACCAGATCTCACTGACAATGAAATAGAGGCAGTGATCACCACAAATAAGAGTGTTAGTGCGAATCTTAAGGAGGAGATTACGAGACTTCACACCCAAGGAAGTACAATTGCTAACCTCGAAGAACAGCTTGAAAATGTACAAAAGTCCATAGATCAGTTGGTAATGTGTCTTCCAAATAATACTGATGAGCAGCCTAAAGGGGAAGCGACTCCAAACTCAAAGTCCCATTCAAAGAAGGAGAAATTACTCCCCTTGAGTTCAAGCAGCATTGCTAACAGACCGAGTCTTCTAAGGTCTCCTTGCTCCCCTTTATCAGCTACTGACCAAGTTGTGGTGACCGAAATTGAAAATAGGGCTCCAACTAACGGCAATATTGAATACCCTGGGGCCCAAAAGGAGACTGACAGAGGAACCATGACAAAGACTGATGGTACGCCAAAGGAGGGATCAGGGTACAGAAGATCAAGTTCAGTTAACATGAAGAAAATGAAGCAAATGTTTGAGAATGCAGCTGAAGAGAACGTGAGAAGCATAAGAGCTTACGTTACAGAATTGAAAGAACGGGTTGCAAAATTACAGTATCAGAAGCAGTTGCTTGTTTGTCAGGTATGATACCACCTCCCATCCCATTATATTTTCCATACATGATTTTGGCCGTTAACCAATGTCCATTTTGACCATTGATTTCACTGAATATACGTTGAGATATATAAGAAATTTTCACATCTGATTTGTCAAAATAGTACGCTAATGAATTTTTTGAAAAAATTATCAGTGAAAGTTGACATTGTTTGGTAAATCACAGTCAAATGGGGATAATATGACTGAGAATGGAGTACTTTGTATGATGAGAGATTATTTTTCTCTTTGCTCATTCGTGTCCTTCGTTTTATAGGTGCTTGAGTTGGAAGCAAATGAAGGAGCTGGATACAATATTGAGGACGATGAGGAGGATTATGAGGGAAATGAGCCTGAGGTTTCGTGGCATACTACTTTCAAGGAGCAAAGGCAACAAATCATCGAATTATGGGATGCTTGCTATGTTTCCATTATTCACCGAACTCAGTTTTATCTGCTGTTTAAAGGTGATCCAGCTGACCAGATATACTTTGAAGTTGAGCTACGGCGTTTGACTTGGCTGCAACAGCATCTGGAAGAAACAGGAAATGCTAGCCCTGCTGCTCATGATGGAGACGAACCAACTATATCTATTTCTTCCAGGTTATTTTTCTATTTCCTATTCATTTTCTCTTCATCAACTACCATTAGAGGCGTGTTTGGTACGAGGTGTATTACATCCCATGCATTTAATCACAAGAAAGTTTCATACAATAGCCCGAGAAAATGAACATGCACTTAGATGCTCCTGATAATATAGTTCCAAATTACTCGTATCAAAATTATCGTACGTCCATATCAGGACTACATATAAAAAGGTAACATCACTCCTTTAAACATCTACAAACTCGACATTGGCACATTGCCGCAAAGGCGTCTACCTCTGAGTTAAAAAGCATAGATAGGTTGTCCAATAAAATCTGTTTGAAATTGCGTCAAGTGACTGCTACAACATCTGAATCATGACACACTTTTTGTGCCTTACACTAACTGCAGTATCAGAGCTTTGCGACGTGAAAGGGAGTTCCTTGCAAAAAGAGTGACTACACGTCTGAGTCCTGAAGAGACGGAATCACTATACGTGAAATGGGGAGTTCCTCTCGAAGGAAAACGAAGAAGGCTGCACTTTGTGAGTAAGTTGTGGACAGACCCCCATGACCCGCTTCACGTGCATGAAAGTGCTGAGATAGTCGCCAAGCTTGTAGGTTTTTGCGAGGGTGGAAAGGTCTCGAGGGAGATGTTCGAGCTTAACTTCGCACTTCCGAATGACAAAAGACCTTGGACTGCAGGCTGGAACCATATATCAAACCTGCTTCACTTGTGATCTGCTGTTTATTAGAAAATGTACAAGTCAAAATTGCATAAAACTTCATTCTTTCATTTATTCCTGATTTTCATTGAGACAACTTAATTGCTGATGAGTTTTCTCGCTCAAATGTTTGCTCAGAAATAATTATTACTGCATCCTTATATGGGTTGACGGTTGATGAATCTGATGTAATGTCCCGAAATATCACGATTAAAAATGTTCGAAAAGGAAATAGAAAAACCTATTTTAATTATATTGTCTCGTTAAATCTATGCAGTGCAAACGGCAAAGATTCCTCGATCAATTTGTGACGAGTTGGATAGAAAAACCTGTAACATTTTAATACAAAATGGTACTCCCTCAATTTCACTCTGATGTTCCCGGTAAATGATGTATGGAATAAGGAAAGTGGATTGAGTAGATGAGATTGATAAAAAAATCAAGGAAAATTGTCACAAATATTCCCAAGTTTGCCTCTTCATCCCAAAATAATCTCAACTTTGAATATTTTCGTTAAATATTTTCGTTAGGATTATTTTGGGATGAAGGGGCAAACTTGGGATTATTTGTTGGGAATTTTCCAAAAATCAAAAAGTAAAGTCATAAAATAGATTGTATGGATGAGATTGGTTGAAACTTGACAAAAATAGAAATGAAAGAAGATAGTGGAATTTCCCTTTTAGAAAAGGGAGAACATCATAGTGAAATGGAGGGAGTAACATATTTTCGTCGTAAACTTACGACAAAAATGAATCCGTTTTAAGTGAGACTTGTTGAACGAACGGAAGGAGTATGATTTAGGATGGCACAATAATTTATCCAAGTCCTTGTTAATGGATTTGTGTTGGTCAACTCAACAATTAATATGGGTTTACTTTGTAACATTGGAGTCATTGACTTGGCATTTTACATTCACGTCAAAAACTATGCATAAAAACTTGATGTAAAAAAGTGGATCACCACAACGTTAACTAGGCATTACTTCCACAGTTCCACATAATTCACCACCAAAATCCATGGCAAGAGCGTTTAAGTTGGACAGAAATGAGTTGTATGTTTCGTGCCATGGCCTATTTCGATTGCCAGACGGTAGTTATTCGGGTTTGATCCGGGTCTACGAGCTACTGATGAATAATCCTGAGAAGCAGCACATGCTAACTAATACGGATTGGTCCGTTATGCCTGAAATAGTTGACCCGAATTCTACAACCGGGTACAACATCCTGGACATCGGATGTGGGGGAGTTGACTTGGATATGCTTGTGCAAGATCTTTTCAAATCAAGGTATACAACTTTTTAAAATATACGAGTATACTGTAATTATTAATATTATTTTCGTTATTAATTTTTAGTGGTGGAGTTTATTTAGTTGTCGTTTGGTTCACCATACGAAAATGAAATTCCCGGGAAAATGAAGTTCACGTGAAGTTACAAATCACGTGAATTGCGTAAATATCGTTTGGTTGACATGTGGAAAGGAAATTGATGTGGGAACTTACACTTACCTAGTGGGCCAGTGGGCCTAGGTAAGTAACTCCTACGTTATGTAGGAATTAGATTTGCTCAGGAAGTTTAACTTCCCATGAATTGGGTAACCAAACAACACTTATTTTTGCAATTTCTGGAAAGTTCCCATGATTTAGAATGGTAACCAAACACGTTTATATATCATCTCATCCAATCTAAATATATCCACTTACGTTACCAGTTACTCCCTTCATTTATATCCAAACACTACATTTATTTTTTCGCGTTTGTCAATGAACATGTTCCAACGACAACATAACGACAATATAAGGAGTTTCAATTAGTAAAGTGTGGTGCAAATGGATGAAATAATCATATTTTATTATTTCATTAGACATCCATTTGCATTTTCTAAGTTTTTGTTCCAAGACGAATAAATAACAAATGACCGGGACGAACAAAATACGAGTTGTCTTTATTTTGGCCTTAGTTAGTTTTGATATCTAGTTTCGCCCCTGGGTATGACGAAGTATATGGTAAGGATGGCATGCTTGTGATGCAGGTTGTGGGTGAATAGGCAAGGATATTGTTATGTTCAATTGAATGGCGGTACAACGGATACATCAGACGCATATGAAATTACATTTTATCGTCTGAACGACTTGTGGAAATGGAGTGATTATAGTGTCACGGCGGATTTATCATCAGGTAAGTCTCTCAAGAATTGGGATCGATTATACATCCTTGATGGGAGTAAATCAACGAAGGTGTCCGATGATAAACAAGGTATAGTCGTCATCAAGTGTCAGCTGGAGGAAACTAAGATCCAACTTAGAGAAAAGAATTACGAGGTTATAAGATTGAAATCCGATCTTTATAAAAAAGACGGTGAGAACAAAACTTTGAAAGATCAAGTCGCAATGCTGGATTCTGTGATTTGTGAGACAAATGCAGAGAATCAGACACTTGCTGAACAGGTAAGGAGGTTGAAATCGGAGTTGGAGGATGCTCGACGAAGCCCTCCTCTATCTGCAATAAGCCATAATTGTCCACCGGTGCCAAGTTCTGTTTTCATACTAAAATCAATTCCTTTTAGATGGCCAAATTACGACACTTACTCTTTGTATTGGACGGTCGCACAAGGAGTGCCGAGGATATTGACACCCTCACATGAACCCGTGAACTCAACATTTCCGATTCCAGTTACATTTAACTTGATCCCAGGGTGTTCTTTTGATGTCAATAACTGGTTTTATATGCGGGTCGTGGAGCGTACTGCGCCTATTCTTATTTATGAAGGTAATGCTCACTCTATTAGCGTTCGTGGATGCACCATGACTAGTCCGATTGGAAGCTCGACAATTATAAATTGGGGCGAGTATGTTGACGTTGAGCAGGAACATTTCGATTTCGTGCCAGTTTGGATAGTCGGTTATGGCGCTAGAATTGCTATTCTACAATGGTGAATTTTCTTTTGAAATGAAAATGGCGATGAATTTTTTTGTTGCATTTGATTGTACTCCGTAGTTTTTTGTATGTCGTTGTGGTACCTTTAAATTAACTATTTGTCGAATAAGACCGTATTATGATAATTTAATTGTATCATACTTATACAATATTGTACGAGTACCAATTTATATGATTTAGGCAACTTCTTAATATTTTCTCTGTTTTAGTCATTTACTAGGTTTAAAGCCCGTGCGCTGCACGGGTCTAATATCGATATAAATATCATCGTATACAAATTATCATATCACTCATGAATTTATGATAATAATTTGCACCTATAAATAAATAGACTACCTTATTTGAATTTTCCTTTCTTGTTGTATCATCAAAATTTTGTTTAACCTTTATTAAAAAAATTGTCCTTATATTTCAATATTTAAATATATTTCCTAGATAATAAAATTATTATTCCAATTTTTGAAATCACGCACGATTAAAGAGTTGTGCGTAGAATTCATTTTTTTTGTCATCTAAATCTTGTATGGAAGTAACAAATTGTAGTATACATTTGATATTATGTGAAATAGAATTCATT
>JAUEKU010000007.1:1717316-1752190 GCA_032274805.1 Gypsophila paniculata
TTCATCCACACATTTTTTTTCCCTTAATCCTTGTGCAATATCAAATGGGAAGAATTGGATGGTTGGGAGGGAGTAATAAAATGAGAAGGCAGCTGTGATTAATTATCGGAATTACTCTTTATAGATTAACTTTACTCGGTTTAGTTTTTAATTTTATTTTTAATTTTTCCTTTGGACAACTTTAATCCTGAACCCTAATCATTTTTCTAAAAAAACTCAATTATTTTTTATTAATCATTCAATCAACAAACTCAATTATTTTGATATAATGGACTCCAATTCGATTGAAAAACAGGTTAATGTGTTAAATGAGAAGGTGTTTAGTTTGGAATTTTGGATGTTTTGCATACTTCATTGTGGCCTTTGTATTTTAGTTAGATGCAATTTTTCATACAATTTTCGTTTTGCTTCATTCAGAGACAATTTTTTGACTTTTTATGTGTTACACATGGTAAGGATGCAAATACATCCGACCTTATCCTATATCCTAATAACTGCATAGCACAAGAGTAAAGTTATTTTTTTTTTGCCAGCTTAGAGTAAAGTTGTTATTATAATCAGAATTGGATTATCACCAAACACTACTACAACAAAAAAGAACTCAGATATCAAAAACAAACATGAACATAAACACGATATGATAAACCGATAGACACGAACTCGAACTCAGACACGAACTTTTAAAGTGTGATAATGTGAGAGTACTAATGATATTTGGAATAACAAGCCAAAACAAGCATGCCAGCAATCCATGGTTGTTCAAAAAGAAGCTAAACATGGAAAATTATAAAACATAAATAATGAATGTGCCGTAGTTTGTGCGAAGTAAAGAGGATCAAATTAATAAATATTGTTCTTCAAAGCCAAAACTATGCATGACCATGAATTACTTATCTAACTAAGTATTTGTTGTTGTACATTGTAAGTTCACTTTTGGAATAAAGGAAAACGAAGCTCACATCCTCAAAAAAAGAAATAAATAAATTTGCCTAGAGAAAATCAAATTATGGAAATATTAATTTGAAATTATTATTTTTTGTTTAATCGTATTTTTGTTTAATCGTATTTTTGTTTTAAAAATTCTCTGATTGATTAAAAATAAATAAAATTCTATATTTATGTTTAATCGTATTTTTGTTTTAAAAACATTGAATTTTGTGGATCATTTTTCAGACACATACGCATTAATACATTAAATAAAAAAAATTATCGTTCACTTTTTTCCACTTATGTATGATCGTGGTTTAAGTAATTACAAAAAATTTATAACTAACACGATAAAATTATTAACAAAAAATAAGAGTCAAATAATACCACTCTTATCCGTATATAACGTTATTATAACTTACATGCATAAATGTAATCATCCAAATTGTTTTAATTAGTTATGACAAATTATTTAATAACAAAAAACAACGGAAAAATAAAAGTAACCACTGCTGAAAAAAAAAGGTCCCGGGCGAGCCCGGGCACACGATCTAGTAGTATCTCATTTTACTAACCAATTTGTTGTCATCATCTTAAATCTTGATTATCAGCAAATACTTATTTACACACCTAACGATCATCACATCATTAGACACATCAACATAAAAAATAATTAAAATAAACCATCCATAAGTTTATACTCGCACTTTTTCACGCACCCATTAAGTATTTGATCTTTAGAAGATTTATTGAAAAAAGAAAGAAAAAAAATTGATAAATCGCATGTTAAGAAAAAAATGATAAGTCCAAATAGATAAATCAGAAGAGGTAGTGTTAATCTCCCATCTTGGTGCCCGTGGTTATCCCAATTCAAGAGTTTTCACGTTCAACTCTTTTGTTACATTGTAATTTTCGTTCATATTAATTTTGAAAATACGAATATTTACAATAATCGTGTCAAACTCGAATATTATAGATTGTACAAATTGTAAATAAATATTTGAATTTAACTTGATTGAATTGGTTATAATTTCTTAGTTATTATGTTTTCACAAAAAGAATTGAATTCTTTTTAACATTAAATATGTGTACAATGATGTTAATAGAGTATAATAATGGTAGTTATTACGGCGTATTTGTTTTTTTTTTTTTTTTTTTTTTTTTTTTTTTTTTTTTTCAAAAAAAAAAAAAAAAAAAAAAAAAAAAAAAAAAAAAAAAAAAGTGAGTGCTTTGTCGGGGTAGGTTGGCGAAATTTTGCCATGGTCGACCTTTGCTTTGGAGGACGAGTCGGGTCGGCTTGCACAATTGGGCACCCCTAACTCTCTAAGTGGTAGTATGTTAAAACCGACTTAACTCGTAAACGCAATCGGACTTAGGTGTGTTTTTTAGGATACGAATTTAAAGATCAAAATCCATAAATGAAAATCACTTGAACTCCAAAACGATTTAGTAGGCAAAATAATTGACCTATTCGATTCAGTTGTTTTCAAACTTGATTCGATAGATTCTTAAAAAGTTGAAAAACGAACAATTTAAGTTGATCTAATGTTAATTGAGATCTTAAAATCTAATTCACCAGAGAACATTGCCCAATGAGTTATACGTATGGAAATATGTTTGGTGAGTCCTCAACCCATTGAAAAAAGTTGTCTAACGAATCTTATATACAACTAAAAATTGACTGACGAGTTCTATGCACAACAGAATGAAAAAGATGAAATTCAACTCTCCTTACGTCGTGATACTACCGTTGCATTTATGGAAGCGTATTAAGTATTTGAAAAGACAAATATTTATGACCATGGAATCAATGACAATATTAATGTAAGACCTTTAAATTGTCTGATGAATAATGTATCACGAATGCAATAAATAATTAAATCAATATTATCTCCATTCTTAAATATAAATCATTCTCATATTTTGAGACGACGACTTTTCTCTTCGATACATAATATAAAGTACTCCGTTCCTCGTACATACCTATCTTAATTAAAATTTCTCGGAATATCGGCCCAAAATAAGGTATAGACTTATTTTCACATCCTTTGAAAACTGAAATGCATTACTTCACACAGTTCACACAGCAAAAAGGCTTCGTCAACACTTTCCAAGTGCGAAAATGTTTATCTATTCAGTGGCCCATTTCACTCTTGTAGCTGGACCCGTTAAAAATTTGGTCCAACTTAAACAAGCACCAACAATAGACATGTACGAGTAAATAATTAGAAATAAAATCGCTTTTTTATTCCAAATTCGAAATGAGCCAAAATAGTCAAAATCGATTCATATCGCACTCATTGAGTTGAGAAATATATTTTTCAAGAAATATACTGTTACTACTTATCACTAACTTCTATATATGGCTATAATTCTCTCTATTCAGTCACCTATACATGTATTACACATAGTCAATTACTCCTAATGGAAACAATTTATTTTGTATCCGTTAAGGTTTGATTGTCGATATTTAATGATGACGGAATAATTATCTTTGTGATATTAGTTGATTTCACTCAATTTGGTCGCTAAAAGTAATATCAGTTCAAGTATTAATATTCGGTTATTAGATATCGTCTAAGTATTAAAATCCATTTGGATTGAATTTAAATTGAATTTAGGCTTGTCAATCATTTGGGATGATATTTGTGTTGAAAAGTGTAATAAGTGGAGAGCAAAGTAGATTCAGATTTATAAGCTTAAGTGTGTGTTGTTTAACTTAAAATTAACGTGATTAATCACATGCAAAACATAATCAATATCGCAATTGAGTCAGAGAACACATTTGGTCAATTCAGCATCACATGACTTTTCATTATTAGGCGTAGCATGCATTTGCAAAGGTCTAAACTTGATGAAATTATTTAGTACCTCATGTGTCATGATCTAATTTAAAAACCCGTCAATATCAAAATCGTCCTTATAATTCCATTATACTTGGTAGTATCAATTATATCAAACAAAATGCTTCGCCCCCTTTAGGGAGGTATTAGCCTTATCACAACTCACAAGTATTGTTTTTAATTTATTGGATGATCATCTAAAGTACTTAATTCGGCATTTCGATACACTCGATCTCGATTGAGTCAAATAATATTCTTGCGTAGTTCAAACGAAATGCGTTAAACTTGAATGATATATCAACATGATAATTTAATTTTGCGAACCACGCAAATCAAATCAAGCGCAAGTCAGATCAAATAATGTATCTTAGTTACCCTAATTTTCATGCATGTGATACGAATATACGATTTATCATACAATTGATCTATTTTCATATTTTGTATTAACTAGCATACCATGAGAAAGTTTTTAGGCGACATTTAAATATCAAGCATAACCAAATGAAACCGGTCCAAGTCAAATAACCCAACATGATCCCGTTGCCATATATATACACTTCAACCGTACGATTGAAATACACATGTTAGCTAGCTAATCTAACTGGTTAAGTTATGATTTGAGTATAAAATTCATCAATTTCGATTTAATATATTAGATTTAAAATGTACGAAGATCTTTTTCATATAATATGAAAAGACGACATTATATGATCACTCATTATTATTGTACTAACGTATGTAAGCTACGGAGTAATTAAGTTGATGAGAAATTTCAAATAATGCAACTTGTATAGTAACCACGTGCTCTACACATGCATTATATCAACCAAAATACCTTTACAACAATATAAATAAAGCCAATTCCCTACCATAATCATTTTATTCACTTCATTTATTCATAATTTCACACATTTTGTTATGTTCAACAATAAAACTTGTTAATCAAATGAAGTTCATAATCTTGAAATCTTTGATAACATTTTTCTCATTAATCTCAACACTAATCATATTTACCTCCATGTTTAGCAATAACCACATCAAAATAGAGGGTCTAAACATTAAACACAAACCAAATATTAATAATAATGATGTTAATATTAATTATCATTCAAGAAGATTATTGGTTTTGCAAAATGCTAAATTATCTTCATCAATGAACTTACCAAAGGTGATAAAAGATCCCAAGAAAGCTTTGGATTCAAGCTTGAGAAAGAGGCCAAAAAGTGGAAGAAATCCAATCCAAAACTAGTAGTAATTATAATTCAATAGCACACTAGCTATCTAGAATAGTTTGTAGAGATTTGGGTTGATATTTTTATTCGGTGTTAAAGTTGGCTGGTGTGAGTGATAAGGATGAAAAGTCGCATCACTTGATGTGTATTTTGTACGCTAGAAAAGATTATCGGTAGGAATACTTTTGATCGATAAGAAGAAAAACATTAGTATTTTTGTGTATTTAATTAGTACCCATCGTACTTGGAGTACATAGGACTATAGGAGCTTAAGGTCATAGGGTGGCTAATTGTTTTCTAACATGAAGAGTTGTATTATCTTTTTATTATTATTATTATTATTTTATTTTGTATAAAAAATATAGCGGAGTAAAAGTTAATTATTAGATTTTGATATGATGAAACAGCTTAAATTTATTTGTGATTTGTAAATGTTGCTATTTTAGCTAGTTTGATGTTTGAAAGTTTCAATCATATACAATATGAGTATTTAGGTAATGGTTTTCTCATGCAATAAGTCCAAATATTCTTGCGGCAAGTTTCAGATCTATTATGGGAGTGATTGAATATCTCGTCCTTTTGAAGAAAGTAAAAGTATTATAAATAATATGATTAAAATTGTGATTTTTAAGAAACAATGTATTTTATTATATCAGAGTTCGCTAATAAAAATTTTGATTGTTGATCTTTTCGATTGTTTACCTTTTAATTTAGTTTTGCTTTTTGTCTCTAGTATCTACTCGATTATATATATTGCATGAATCTATGGAGTATTTTCTACTACTTCCAATCCAATTTAATTTTTCATTTTTGTTCTAAAACTATATACGACTGTAGAAAATTTTTATTCGTTATATTAGAGAAAATATAATCATGTAAGATTTTGTTTGATTTATTTTCATGAGAACAATAAGGATACAAATTTAGGAGATACAAATGTAAACTATGTCTATATTTGTTCAAATAAACTTAGAAAACATATTGAAAATGGAATTCCAAAAAAACTTGCATTTGTTGTAGCAAAAAATCGTTGTGTATGTAATTGTAATTTTTTTTTTTTTTAGTTTTTGTTGTTGAAATATGCAACGGTAATTGTAATCTTTCCAAAAGTGTTATTTTTACTACTTACTAGATAAAAATGTCGCATGAAATGTTACATTAAGCCAAGACAACAAGGTATCCGATCGATTTGCATTACTTCTAGTCTTACGTCTCTTATTTGAATAGGAAAATTAAAAGCAGTATTTGATTGCAGAAAAAATAAATTTAAAAACCTTAAAAAAATTTGGACAAATAATGCATATTATTTGCTCACGCGTTATCAATTGGTGAGAGAATAAAGTAGTACTCTTAAGGCTTAATAGTGTGAAACAACGTACGTTTTCAATAGCAAAAAAGTTAAGCTAACCATAAACTCTAAAGTAATACTCATAGTTTTGTATTTGTACTGGTATTTGTATTTTATAAATTTTCCCACCGTAATGCCTTTATATAGAATTATTATGTGAAGATTATAGTTCTATCATTTTTTTATGTTTTACTTTTGTGTCAATCTCTGGTAAAATCGTTATACAATATACAACAGTTTGATAATTGTTTTTGTTAATCATTTAATGAGGGTAATAAATACGTGAGAATTTATATTGATTTTTCGTTCTGTTGGACATTGAGGTTTCCCTCTTTTGAAAATATATTTTCTATTCAAGGTAAATTAACTGTTTTCTTTGTATAAAAAACACAATTTGATTCAAAAAAAACCAATGAGACGTGTAGATTTTGAATTAGACTAATAATTTTGGATGATAACTTGATCAACTTATATTTTTTATGTCAGCAAAATCAATAATTTCGAGACAATCCCAAAATGAAAAGATAAACAAATGATCAAAATAAAACACGGTGCTATTTTAATTAAGAAAAGGCAGAGGTGAGATCTTCAATGAAATTAGGGCATAACTCCAAAGAAGTAGCAACAAATCATAAGATGGGACATAAATCATAGAAATGAGGTGCACCTACTACGCGTGATTGCTCCTATTTTCGGCTAAGGTAGTTATGGTCAAATATCAACATAATGCTTGGCTACTAAGTTTCAACATGTTTGGAGTTTAATTTTATGTCATCATATATATATTATGTTCGAGTCTACGATCTACCTACTATTTGATTCACCAACGTATAAGATGGATTAAAAATGAAAACAAACGGATGAAACTCATGCAAAAAATTGACTTTTTGATAAAAAAAAACACAAACAAGAATAGAGTGAACACTAAATAAATGATGCGTCAAAAGGAAAAGTGAATGAAACTGAACATGAGACGCAAAATAATACGAGGCTTCGAACTCGATTAATTGGCTATTTCACAAAATAGGTATGGTACATGAACTGTTGCTAGCAGCCTACATCAGCAATTTAAGATATTTCATTTCAGTATTTCACCACCTCTTTATACAAATACCAACATTCTCTACCATACATGACAACAGCTCTACAAGCGCATCGCTTCTACATCTGACTGATAACTTAGAACTTGGCAGCTATTGATCGAGCATGACTCTCGATTTCTCGTCCAAACTCGCATTGCTTCAACAACACGGCGTTACAACAGTAAGTCTAGCATTTGGCAACAATGAGGTGCCTCTTTAACCTGTGAGAAAAGCCATGCATTGCAGTGCTCTTGAACAACTAAGGTAAGTCGTCGTTTTTGTAATGAAGTGCTCTCCTACACGTTCGAGAGAGTCATCACTGTAAGGAATAACCAATAAGTTCATGAACTAAAATGGGACGAGTCCATTCAGCATCGTAAACAAAATGTCAACTTACATGGGTGAATTCCCATTTTGTAATTTAATTCATCATTTTGCCATCTCGGTGCCAGGAATGGAGTTCAATGATCGTCTTCAGTTATTCCTGGACAATTAGCGAGCAGGGCCTCCGCAGATTCATACTGCAACCAAATTCGATGTTATTTATTTCCCATTTCCGGTGTGTGATATCAATAAGAGGATAGCTTAAAAAATTATTAAAGAATACAAAAATAACAAAGGAAACAGCCTCACCTGACATCCACAAAAGAGGCAGTAGTTGTGTTCTTCTCTAAGTTTCACCAATATTTCTACCAAGTCCTGTTACCATTGAGCTACACATTATTATCAATGGAATAGCATATGGACTTCAACCATATATAATTTTAAACAATCAACCTATAGACCATTACAAACGAATTGTTTACCACATAAGGAGATGTATGAAGTCTTACATTCAGACATATCACTAGCAATGCTCATAAACTGACACTGCTCTAGATGCATTTTTATTTTAAAAATACCCGACAGCACACGTCTTCTTAGCTAATCCCAACTAAGGAGTCCCAGCCCCACAATGTTATTCTAGGTCAAAGACAATGTTTTGGTTTCACAATTCTTCCATTCTACAGAATCAAAAACGGGAGTTAATCGACCTCTTCGCCACCTTTGAATGACGGGAAATGAGGCTTCATCATAGTGACACATACGAATCTATGATACCCAAAATGTATAGCATATTAGATGTCAGATCTAATAATCGTAGCTGCACAGCACATAAATTTAGTTTAGCTAAAATATCGGGGCATGATAGGAAAAGCCGAGAATTTCCAACTGCGGTAAGCAGCAGGAGCTTTAGGATTTGCCAATGTTGTATTTTAACCATGGCATTTTCCAATTTCCACAACTTAACAACTTAGATTTAGTTCTTTAATCTCCTAAAAGGGCACACTCCCCTCCTAATGTAGGCCATTACAACCGGGCACATTAACCATTGTCTTCTGTTGAAAGATTGGTGAAAGTAGCAAAAAGTTATCTCCTCAGTACTAGTCACTAGTCAGTACTTATAACTCATTGCTATAAGCCAGTCAGTACTAGTCTTCTCTACTCTAGCCAGTATTTGATCCTGCCGTCTTAATTTACTCACGTTGCTCTATCTATAACTGTAGAAATGATTCACTCCTCACAACTCACAACAGCACATGATACGTTCCAGTTTTGACGCTTATGGATAGGACAAGAAAATAAATCAAAAACCTACTAGTACCAACTTGACACAGAAAAGAAAACATATGTAGTAGACACACAAATCCTTATATATAGACGCTACAAAAAAGATGTGTCAGATCCAAAAAGAATATAGTTTTCACGAAACCCTATGTTTGGATGGAGGGATTTGGAAAAAAAAAAAAGGAAGGGAAAGGGAAGGCACCAATCCAACTAACTCTTGTTGGGAACTGGGATAGCAAATCGGAGAAAAATGGAGGGGAATCCATTTTGATCCTATGAGGCAAATGAAAATCCTTCTAACCTACCCTTCAAGCTCCATCTCCCTCCCTTTCTTTCCCTCAACTTGTGTCCACATCGATGGGGAATGAATCCGGATAACTAGAACATCCGGCGTAAAGCCACTTGGCCGAATCTCATAGCTACATGTCCTAGTTACCGCATGACAAAGACAAATGGCTAAGGCTATAAATAACCTTCGAGAAAAGAGGCTTACTATTCACTTTCTCTCTCTAAAAAGTAAATTGCAATTGCAATTGAGAAATTAATTGTCAACAATCCGAGCAAGCCTAACTAGTAACTAAGACATTGGAAAGGTCCCCACAGGCCACAACACCCTCAAGGCTAGGTTTACTGCACACTAGCCAATCAAAGACTACCACGTGACGTGAGGTCTTGGCTGTATAAGGACTTCTCAATGTTTCATCACTCAAAACACAAACATTAAAGTTTCACATCAAACCTATTAGAAGTTCCACTTTACGAACAAAATGAGTGATTTCTTAAATCCATCCATCAAATATTTTGAGAGCATAAACAAAGAGACGACAATTGTCGTGCTGCGTAAAACGGAGTATAAAACACACACATATTGATTAACCAATACATAATCAAGTAAACAAGATATGGTTGTTCTCAATAATCCTCAAACATGAACAAAGAGATAGCACATTACATGAATCGTTAAATCTAACACCAACAAGATGACATGATCTTACAATATTAATCAAAATCAAACACGATACATTCTTACTCAACCTAATAATCATCTACTCCATTAAGCTAGATTCACTACATCATTCAAATCCCACCACATTTTTCAACCATAATAAACTTAAAATGAACGAAGAGAGTAACATATAGAGTAAAAAAGACACCAACAGGCAACAACAAAACAAAACAAAACAAATTCCACTCTCTAGCAACATTTACTCAAATCACAATCCCACTAAACAGCTACCCTCTCTTATATTCTAGATACACTCCGTATACTTTTGGCACAAGCACTCAAACTTGCGAGAGAATAGCGGGTCTCACCAACACAATATCGCCTATCGGTCTTTCCACCACACAAAACATACTCAACCTGAAAACACACAAGCCCCTGTCCTTTTGAACTTTCTAGAGCTAAATCGAACCAAACTTATCCAAACTAAACTTAAGTAAAAACAAAATTGTACGAGGAAGAGTTGAACTGAAATGAAATTAAGTCCAGACGTTTAGGGGCAGCTAACTCCAAGAATAGGCCAAAAAGCACAAAATCGAACAATTCTATAGAATTGAAACGTGTAGAGCATTGCTCATTCTGAATCCAAACCACAAACACGAATCACGACTATTTAGAGCTGATCTGAATTGAACTTATCTAAACTAAAGTAACAACAACATTGTACCAGCAAGAGCTGATGAACTGAACTGAAATTAAGTCCAGAAGAACAGGGCCACCTAATCATAAGAACAGGCCAAAAGCACAAAATCGAGCAACTCTATCGAACTAAATTAACATTAGTTAACAGATTCCACAACCCAAACCAACTAAATAACCAACATGCCAAAAGCACAAAATCGAGCAATTCTTTTCAAACTGTACTGAAAAGAGGTGAGCTGAGCTAAGCTGAAATTAAGTCCAGAAGAACAACAGGGCCGCCTAATCCTAAGAACAGGCCGCCAAAAGCACAAAAATCGAGCAATTCTATCGAACAAAACTAACTAAACAACCAACATAACACACAATGTACCTCTTCAGTGATCACCTCCTCCTCTTCCTCGTCCTCCTCGTCCTCGTCCCCATCCTTCTCCTCCTCCCCAACCTCCCTATCCTCGAACTGATCAAGCACATTATTGGCCTTCCTCCACCACCCCAAAACCCGCTTCTCCCGCCACTCCCGCCTCACCCTCACCCCAAACTCCTCCGCCATTTCCTCAACCCCCCTCACCTCCCTCTCCTCCCTCTCCCTCGCCGCATTTTCTTTCTCCTTCTCCTTCCTCAACCTCGCCATGACCGGGTCTTCTCCGCCAATGCCGACCCTGGACCGCCTTATTTCCACCCCAACCGGGTCCACCCTCCCCCCACCATTCCCCAAACCCGTACCCGGAGTGTACCCCATTTGTTTCAGCATCTTGAACCCGATGTTTGAATCTGGGATTGATGAGGTTAGGTTTGATAGCGTTTGTTTGTCCTCTTCTAATTGTTTACGCTCTCTTTCGGCGTGGCGGTTGTGGTGGGTTTTGTGGAGTTTTTTTGGGGGTTGAAGTGATGTTGATGATGATGTGGGTGGTTTTTGGCGGGGTTTTTTGAGGGGTTGTTGTGATGGGATGAATTTTGTGAGGTCTCCCATGTAATCTTCTTCTTCTTCTTCATCTTGTTGTTGTTGATGATGATTTTGTTGTTTGATTGAATTGAGTGTTGTTGATTCCGCCATTGTTGATGATGATGATGATTTTGTTGTTGTTCGATTGAATTGTGTGATTGTCGATTAATTTGAATTTTTGGGTTTTGGAGTTAGGTTTTTGTATCGGATTTGAATTTGTGTTTGAACTTGGACATCTTAATTATTATAGTGGTTTTTGTCTGGTGTAATGAGCTCGTTGTACACGTACGAAGGTCCTATATGAGTATTCGTGAATTGAATCGGTTTAAATTATGTTAAATTTGATCATTTGTTATTTTTGATGATGATACTAAAGGTAAATGTAATTGAAGTACGAAACATATATATGTTTACGAGGATATGTGATACTTAGCTCAGGACCCCACTACTCGTCGTATTTGGGGGTGTGCTGCTCCTATTGGGTCAGGCTCTTCCCCATAAGGCCTCACCATCCATGACGCGAGACTGCGAGAGTGTCACGTACGGTTCCTTTGAGAAGGGTGTGATACCACCAAAGCACATTGTCGTGCTGTGATGTACCGGCATGGCCCCACTGATTTGTTTTCGATCAGAGCGCTCGAACAGTTGAGCGGCCGCTGGCCATCAACTTTTGTGCGGATGTATGGTAACGAGGGGGTTTCACGTCTATACATGTAGTGTGGGGTTACTCAATCTAGTTCATTCCCACCCTTGCCCAAATAGCAAAATCTATGTATGATTTGGGTTTAATTGGATTCAAACATACCCACGGTGTAACCCGACCAAAATGACCTGAAACTTATATGTCAAGGTTATATTACTATTTTGATTTTGAACCAATTTTGATAGGTTTCAAAAGTTACCTTCTTAAAAGAAAAATAACAACTCTTTAATATGTTCTCTTTTACAACTTCGTAGATGTCGAATCGATTTTTTATCGACATTCAGTTAACCATGTGTAAATAAAAAACATTAGTATGGAACTTTAAAATAGTTACCATCGTTCGCTAGGTACGTGTTATTTAGATAAACTATTTCCTTATAAATTATAATTACCTTGTACTTATAATTTTTATCTTTTCACCTCCCTTAATGACGAGTAATATTAGAACTCATTTGGTTGAATAGGTTGATATAGGTCTTGCATTTTCACATGAAATAATATTTTATTTGAAATAGTTAAATATCATAGGACTCGAAAAAAACACGATCTACTCTCATTATACTCCGTATTATTTAATGATCATTAATCATATCTTCATTATATATTACCAAAAAATTTAGAATATCCCGAAAACTAACGCGCCTCAAAATATACTATCTAATTCTTCTATTTCATATACTCCGTAAATACATTTTGAACAAATTTTTTTTCGAAAAATCGAAAACAAAATTTTCAAAATCCGCCACATAACCCCACAAACAGTTACAAAACTCCCAACCGTTTCTAGAATCTCCCTCATCTCCCCACAACAAACTCTCAATTTTCTCATTCACATCACACACCACACTTTCTCTCTCCTCATCTTCTTCTTCCCGCCACTTCTCTCTTCATCTTCTTCTCCTCTCATCTCAAAAATATCTACTCCAAGGTAAGTAACATTCATGTCGAAACCCTAATTTTCTCCATTAATTCTCACCTTCTTCTTCTTCAACACTCTGTTTTATTTCGTCTTTTTTTTTTCTATTGATTTTTTCCTTCTTGAAGCTCAATTGTAATCGTACGGTGCCTCTGTTTTTTTTCGTTGATTTTCGCGTTCGATAATGTGATGAACTTTTCATATCGCTTTGTAATAATTTTCGTTTTTTTTTTTGTTCTCATGCTTCAACACTCTGTTTTACTTCGTCTTTTTTCTGTCGATATCTTCCTTCTTGAAGCTCAACTGTAATTGTACCGTGTTTCGTTTTTTTCGTCGATTTCTGCGTTCGATAATGTGATGAACTTTGCATATCGCGTTGCAATAATTTTCGTTTTTTTTTTTGCTTCTTAGGCATCAACATCTGTTTTACTTCGTCTTTTTTCTGTCGATATTTTCTTTCTTGAAGCTCAATTGTTATAGTACGGTGCTTTGGTTTTTTTTCCGTCAATTTTTGCCTTCGAGAATGTGATAATTTTTTATTTTTTTTTTGCTTCTCATGCATGAACACTCTGTTTAAATTGCATATTTTTTCGATCGATATCCGACTTGTTGAAGTTCAGTTGTAATTGTACGGTTCTTCGTTTTTCTGTTCATCGATTGTTCATCGATTTTTCGATTGATATCCGACTTGTTGAAGTTCAGTTGTAGCTGTACGGTCTTGCATTTTTTGTTCGTCGATTTTCCGTGTCGAGAATGCGTATTTCTTGTGAAAATCTCCGATCGAAATTCATGTGAAAGAACTGAAAATGTTACGTTTATTCTTGAGGTGCAATTGCACAGTACTACTGTTGCATTAGTTGTTCGACGATTTCTGTGCTCGAATTTACGATGAATGTTGTGTAATTAATTATTTATGAAGTTTTTAAATCGATTTTTCTATTATTGCAGACAATTTCATCATGGAGATATTACGTCTGTGGACGCGATTTATGTTCGTGAGTTCCATCGCGTTCTTTCTTCTGCCGATACCGTTCGGTTCCGATGCAATGACTAATCAACTTGACGGTAATTTTCTTTCTGATGAGCTGAATTAATTACTCGTATGTGTAACGGTGGTGAAAAAAATTAACAAATTTGCAAAATGTTACGCGTGTGAAACAATCGATCGGAACAATGATAAAGAATACGCTTACTGTAGTATCGTGTCGATTGTCGAAGATTATACTAGGTGTAGAAATATTTTTGAGTTAAGATCTGTCGATCTGGTCTATATTTTCGTTGAAATTCATTTTGACATAATATCATTTATTATTTAATTTACGGTTAATTATCTGTATTATGAATGCATAATGTGATTGATTTACTAGAGTAATAGAACACAGTTTATCACGGAGTAGGTGTCGGAAAATTTGGAAGATGTTAGCGACCTTAGCTTAAATACTAGTTAGAAAGTATTAGGGAGAGAGTATTTGTTGTTTCTGTGTGATGTTAGAAAGTACCTTATTAAGCTTATCTACGCGAGTTAGGAAGGCAGTTCTTCTACTCTCTTCCGGTCGTTAGAATCGCTACCTATATAATTGGCACCGCTGTAGTCGTTACTGTTTGGATTAAATGAGTATGACTAAAGAGAAGAGGTGGCGGGGTAGGTGTATTGTATAAGTCCTATTATGAAATTGAGCCGAAAGTGGACAAATGTCGTAATTCAAGTGAATAAGAGGGTTATATTATATATCTGCCTTGGATTGTGTGA
Source organism: Gypsophila paniculata (assembly GCA_032274805.1). Lineage (NCBI taxonomy): Eukaryota > Viridiplantae > Streptophyta > Magnoliopsida > Caryophyllales > Caryophyllaceae > Gypsophila > Gypsophila paniculata. Next base: position 1,732,314 of record JAUEKU010000007.1, read on the forward strand.
AGAATTCCACGAGAAAACGTAAAATTGCATGTATGTATCACTATGGATATATAGATCTGATGATGTATAGATATGATGTACAGGGAAACTATGCATAGTAAATCAAAGGATTATAGTTGGACTTTGAGTCTCGGAATTATCTTCATAGGTCTAGATCATTAAGGTTACATAGTTGTAAAATTTCTCTGGGGTTATTATCAACACGAAGTTGCTCTAATAACTCATAATAAAAGTGCAGTTATGGCGCTGCAAGACATGTACAAAGCCATGAACAAACCGAAACAGCTCAAGGGATGGCAAGCAGACGGTGGAGACCCTTGCGAGCAGTCATGGACTGGCATCGAGTGTGCCGGTTCATCTGTCATCCATATGTAATATAAATACTAACTCTGTATCTCTGTGCTGTACCACTTTCATGACATAATTATTTGTCGAAATTGTGCTGCAAAACTTCCCAATCTCTGACGTATGTGTGCAGCAAGCTGCAAGGACTTGAACTGTCTGGTACTCTAGGTGACCAGCTAGCAAATCTCTATAGCTTAAAGAACTTGTGAGTGTGGTCTTTTGATTCTATAAACATGTCCTCAGTTTCAATTTCAGAATGCATGTTTTAGTCACACATTTCTATACGCAGGGATGTTAGTTTGAACAGCATTGAAGGCGAAGTCCCTTCGAGTTTGCCACCTAATGTCACTCACTTGTAAGACGCCCTATGAAGTTGTTTATACTGATATAGTGTGTCTCTTCATCTTTTTTGCGTAGGATCTTCATTCTGTCTTTTGTTGTGCAGGAATTTGTCATCAAACAAATTCTTACTCGGTATTCCGCATTCGATATCTTCATTGAGCCATCTAAGACATCTGTGAGAGTTAGACTTACAAGTTTCCGCATTCGTTGTTTTCCTTGAGTCATCTTCGGAAGAAAATGATGGGGATTTTCTTCATGTGTCAGGAACCTGAGCCACAACTTGTTATCCGGACCTATAGGCAGCGTGTTCAATGGTCTGCAGAGCTTGAAAGAGATGTACATTGCTTCACCACATGTTGTCTTCCCAGAAAAATATGTTAATGCCAAAACTTTATAGTGGCTGTCTTACACGTCTCGTACTCTTATGCTTCAGGGATCTATCTTACAATAAGTTAGCTGGAGATCTACCAACCTCGTTTGCGTATCTGACTAATCTTTCCAACCTGTCAGTTTCTCTTCCAAGCCATGATGGTTAAGTTGTTAGTGATCTTCACGTATGATTTCTTTGAGAAGTTAATAAATATTTTGTGCAGGTATTTGCAAAATAATGAACTGACTGGTTCAGTAATCTACCTGGCTGATCTTCAACTGACTGACCTGTATGCTAACTCTTCAGACACTGTATTTCACCTTTAACTTATCGTCTTCTGTTTTGGATGTTATTGATAATGATATCTTCCATCAGGAACATTCAAAATAATCATTTCAGCGGCATTATCCCGCAGCACTTTCAGACCATTCCAAATTTATGGTAAGAGGATGCTGAATTTGATTCTTTTGTTACTCTAATAAAGTCTCAACACCGCTCTGACTATTGCTTTATCAAGGATTGGAGGCAATAAATTTGATATAAACGCCAGTTCTGCTCCGTGGAATTTCCCTTTTGAAAAGATGCCAAATGAGCAGACTTTTGCTCATCCACCTACAGTTGCATCAAGTGCAGTAGAGAAGAACCCTTCCCCTGTGATGAAACATGCCAAACACAAGAAGGTAGCTCCGGGAATAGTAGCTCTTTTGGTTGGTGGGATAGCCGTGACTGTCAGTCTTCTGGCAGTTGCTATTGCTATCAGAGTTAAGCGAGCTCATAATGTTGTGCCTCGAAACGATAACAGCAGTAACATGTCGATGTATTCCATACCAGTTAGCTCAACAGGAGGTACGAATACTAACAAAATTATTCAATTATTTGTCTCTTCTCAATTTTTCCCGTTTCTCTCTAGTTTGCAGATATGCTACTGCTGGGTAATTGAAAAACCGAAGATTTTCCCTACTCTTCTTTCCTTGTTGTGGTAATTTTGCTACTAATTTTCTTTCTTCTATCAGAACCTTCTCCAGGTAGATACGACCACATTCCATCAGTTGTGGATGCCAGCATTCCACCTGTGAACATGCCGAGAACCACTCCTTTTCTTCATCATACAAACGAAAAAACAGGCAGAAGAAGTATCTCGAGAAACATAATAAGGCCCTCAAATGTGAAATTGTTTACAGCAGAAGAGCTTCGTTCAGCAACAAATAACTTCAGTCAAGTTGCCTTTCTTGGAGAGGGATCACTTGGGTCGGTTTATAAAGCACAATTTCCAGATGGCCGTGTATAATCCCCACTCTTCAAATTTACTTTACGTTGCTTTTAAAGTGCAGATTTGCTGTTCAGTTGATCAGAAAAATAATTACCAATGTTGTCGATTACCAGATTTTTGCTGTGAAGAGCATAAACACAGAATCATTATCTCTTCACGAAGAAGAACAATTTTTGGAAGTTGTTCACTGCACATCTCGCTTGAAGCACCCGGGTATCGTAAACCTAATTGGCTACTGTCTGGAGCGTGGACTACACCTCTTGGTGTATGAATACGTGAGGGGTTTGACACTTGAACGGGCTTTGTATGGTGGATTCTTTATGCCTCTCGCCTGGAGTGTGCGTATCAGAATAGCAGTCGGTGTTGCTCAAGCATTGGAGTAAGTATTCAATGATCTTACTTGGCTACTTGCACGTTCTTTAAAATTCACAGATGCTCGGTCTTTGTAATGTCACTGATCGAAATGGTGTCAATGACAGCTACATGCATTCCTTGTCACCCCCTATGGCACACTGCAACCTAAAAGCTGCCAACATATTGCTTGATGATGAGCTTATGCCTCACGTATGTGACTGTGGTCTTTCTGTGTTGAGGCCTCTCAGTAGAAACAGCATAAAAATGAAGGTCAGCGTCTTTCATTTACTTTTCTGTATAAAGTTCAAATGCAAGTAGAATGCTTATTATTTACGAAATCTCATTAGTTACACCACTTTTCAAACTCTCTCAGTTTTCTAGCCCTTTCCATGAAGCCAGGGAACGTAACTTCACAAAACAATGTCAGGGTACACGCGATTATTGTTTAACCTTGTCCTTGATATTGCCTCAAAACAGGCGTCCGAGATGGCCATTAATGACTCAGGCTACATTGCACCGGAACATGGGGAGCCAGGAGTCGCGAGCACAAAGTCTGATGTCTACGCTTTTGGAGTATTACTGTTGGAACTTGTAACAGGAAGAAAGCCATTTGACAGGTTCTGTAACTGTCTGATATATACACAGAAAACAGCTGGAATATGCTGCATCTTGATTCAGGCTAACAATGATTCTCGATTCCTTGTTTTCACTCCAGTTCAAGACCCCCAGAAGAGCAATCGTTGGCAACATGGGCCTCAAGTCGTCTTCACGATGACACTTCTTTGAAAGACATGGTCGATCCAATCTTAAGGAGATCAATCACCTTTAAGGCTCTCTCTGCTTATGCCGATGTTATATCTCTATGCTTGCAGGTATGCTCGAAATCCGAATTATGCATTTGTTAATTTGTTTGTGCAATGGTACTGCTTATCCACATTTGCGTGGTGTTACAACTTACCAGAAATACCATGAATCCACATTCCCAAATAACTTGTGTTACCATGACTTCCATATTACCCTGCGGGTCTATGTCCGCACTAGTACTTCAACATGATTGCACTCAGATCAATCGTTTCAACCCTAAGAACACTGATAGTTTTCATAAAATAGCTGCGACCCACACTTTGACACATACATGTGTTAGATACATGCTACCGAGCAGGGAAGGACCACACGTAATTGCCCCCGATCCTAGCAACATATCGTACTACTAAAATTATATAAACCTCTGATGTTTGTCTTGTGGATACCCTGCAGCCAGAAAAGGAGTTCCGCGCCACAATTTCAGACATAATAGAAGTACTGATAAGACTGTCAAGGCCAATATTAGATGGTGCTGAAAGTGATATCTACGAGAGATCATTCAGGTCGACTCACACTCGTTTCCTAACCTCTCCTGCTGCCAGCTTCTTGTCTCCCTGAAGTTCCACTCTGTTTGCCTGTCGGTTCGGAAAACACTGGGCGGAACAAAAATTTCGCATTCTCTACTTGGGGTTCCCCAAGTAGTTCTACCTGCGTTGTTGTCGATATTCTGTCGAGCCAAATTTTGCACTGCATCAGCTATTTCTTTTAATGTACATAAGAAAGTATACTCGTGTGCTTTAGACTTTGGACTGGGCTGCTCGAGTACTTGTCATCGTGCAACTGTGCAAGCTTGTTGCGAACTACAAATGTAAGATTCTTGTAGTTAAAAATTCCGAGTCAAAATAAGAGCAATCTGCTTTGAGCAGAATAATTTCACTGGCTGGTATAATTTGGTATTAGGAGTGATCAAATTTCAAAAGTCGGGGACAAAACACCAGTAATTCCCCAGTATACATGTCGGCCATCATTTGGTAGCGCAAGTATGAATTACAAATCAGCCTACTACCTATTGCGAAGTACATGATAGAAAATACAGGTCGAGAACAGAGAAGCTAAATGAGATCAGGCAGTGACACCGCTACTCAATAAGGCATTAATCTCTCCGATAATATTGACAGGTCTTCCATTAAACATGGATGATAGAGTAGTTTCACACAGCCTTTTTAGCTCCTTTGTTTTGCTCAATGCTGCTTCCTGGAGAAAACAAAAACCGGAATCATTCACGTTTCTGCTCAGTATACTCAGGCCACTCTATTAAACTACACAACTCCAAATTAGAACACAAAAACTTGTTCAATACGGTCATGTGTACGACAAAGTAGTTTATGGCATCAAAACGTCCCTTAACCAGTTTTGTCGTACAAATAAGCCTGGACACATACAAGAGTGGCTAACACTAGAAAGTGTCACACAGATTTTCAAACGCATTTTAATGGGAAACTTAAAATATGGGATCAGAAAACTGATTAGTCAACTGGCCACATGAAGCGGAAAAATACCGAGGAATTTGGTGTAGATGTTTTGGTAAACTCTAAGTATTTTATTGATTGCCGAGAAAGATCTTATCTTCCATGTAAACATTCACAACCTCAGTACATAAAGTCTCAACAAAACATCAATCCAAAGCACACAACACTTCACAATCTTCCAGCATTAGCAAGCAGTTGATAATTATATAAGGCATTTAGTAGTAGACACCTACCGTTGAACACTTGGTAATCAAAACATAAACGAGTTTCTAATATCTTGCTAGAAGAGTGACCCAAAACACAGAGTAAAAAATACTCACTTGCTTGGGCCAAGACGAAGCCATGGCATTCTGGAGTTCCATGCGTTTTGCAGATATTTCTATCAGCCCATTTTTCAGCTTTATTTCATGATGCTTCTTCTCCTCTAGTGTTCGTACTAGCCTATCTAAGAATCTATTAAAATAAAAAGATGTTAGATTCGAAGCCCCAAAAAAATCAATTAAACGAATGATTCTGAAGTGACAAGAAATTTCATGCAATATTCGTAATTTAAGTGACTGATAATATATTCAAATTCAACAAGAAAAGGAAAACAATCTAAAGGAATATGGGTGCACCTGCTCGAGTTGAGAGTCATAATCAGGTCACGTGTCTTTTTGTTAGTCAACGAGGATATAGCCAGTGAGACATCAGCAAGCATGTTCTGAATGGCATCAGAAGAATATTGCTGCAACACAAACGGAGCAAGAGCCTGAACTTGATGTTGCAACGACAATGTCTCTTCATTTTTCAGCTCCAACAGCCGTTGATTTAAGAAAGCCTTAAGCTGATGACAAAATCAAAGGAAACTACATATTAAACAAACAAACAAAAACAACTTTGATACATGCTATATCATTTTCCTAACACAATCGATTAAAAAAGAAAAGTCGTAAACAGGCTGGCATATTTGACTAAAAACAAACAAGTGACCGCTACCTCAAAAAGATCGTCAAGAATTTTATTCCTGTATTCTGTCTCCAGAAGTGGGCTTCTTCTTCCTTTTGAGACCTCTTGCGCCTCCATTGAGGCAGAAACACCAGATGCTTGAGCTTCCAATTCATTGTGTGGACCAGAATCCTCTTTGATCTCTAGTTGAGGAGTTTCAACACTAACATCCCAGGATATTTCTGAAACCCCAGCGTCAGCTAACCCATCATTGCTTACGACGACCTGTTCTACCAGCTCATTCTCATCAGGTGGAGAATCTTGCAGAAGATCACTAGCATTCACCATTTCATAAGGACCCAATCCGTTAGTAGCATCATCTGTCTCTTCAACGGTACCAATATCCCAGTCAATCTGAGAGCTGTCCATTGTTATATCCCAATCAATACCGTCTGCTGCGCCATCGATGGTATCAACTTGTTCACTGGGATCAAAGACAACGTTTGTCGACTCTGAAAGATCAAATCCTTCAGAAACACTTAAGGAAGGGGGATTGTCAATGATGTTCCTCAGATTTGGCACGACAGTACTTGGCGTTTGCTGCAACACAAAAAATAATTACGGAGTACGTAAGGCCAGGAGCACATGATTATCATCAGAACCACTTCATGTTGCTAAACAAAACGGAGAAAGAGTAAGAGAGAACGATGAAAGCAACTCACATCCTTCTCAGTATGAATATCCTTAACAAAGGTAGAGTAATACTCAATAGCCTGTGAAACCGAATCGCCACTTATTACATCAATTATCTTGCTAAATGTGCCCGGGAGAGTTTTTGATGCACTCTCTAAGAGTTCCAGTCTCACATTATTGCCCTATTAAAAGAACAATAACGTTTGCCAAATTCAATATCATTTTCTTGCTAAAAAAAAAAACACAAAATGTAATTGAATTTAAAGATACAGCGTAACAAAAATACCGCCAATCCTAATTCTTGACAAGCTTCTGCATACTTGGCTGCTGACAAAGCTGCACTTCTTTTGATATCAGCTTCCTTACGATCAAGCTCTGCAAGCTGTTGTTGTACCTTCTGGACCTGCTTTTTCAAGTAAGGGCTTCAATTCGGAGCAAAATTGAAGTCAGTTCAAGCTAACGGAGGTTCACTGCTAAAATATCTGGTTACATTAATCCATGAGCACAGATTGAGAGCTTACATCTCATAATTAACATTCTGAGCCATTGACAGTGCAGCCTCACCAAGGTAAATGTGATCCTTCTCAAATGCCTGGACAATTCCTTCCCACACACCCTGGCCGAGGTAAAATTTTAGCACTTTAATCATAGGTCAGTAGCGTGATTGCGAGGGCTGTAAGAGCAAAAGAGTATAGGAAGGACTTACAGCTTCCCCTGAAAGCCGGCCAAAAAAGTTTCGACTTTCTGGGGTCGTCTGCAAAAGAATCTCGTACACTTTTTTGGCTTCCAAATAACCAATTCCTACATATAAATAAGTTTCAGCAACATAAGCAATTTGAACACAAGGTCTGACCAAAATAAGCTAGAACAATCAAATAGGGACTGGCGGACTGCTCCCATCTTAAACTCTTTGGTATGAAATTATGTTTAGTGAATAGTGTATTCACACTCTTCTCTAGGCTAAGCATTTAGATGTGTGTAGCACTACATTTTGCTAAGCATTCAAAGACCCAAAACTATTACTACATACTCGGTAATAATTTCTATATGTTTAGTACTGCATAATACTCCGCATGTATGAAATCTATATAATACTTGTCTTAGCTATGAGCATCTTTTACTAATCTTGTACTCCGTAATTGTTAACTTGAGATCATATTCACCTGGATCTCATAAGTAAAAAGATCAAATATCCGGTCAGTAGCAAATGTGAATTGCCCATATTTAGTATTTATAAAGATCATAACTTTTTTCAAGTATCCTCATCCAAACTTCGCACAATGCACATAGAATACTACCGTCACCAAGACCTAAGATGATAACCAAATTCTTATGTAAGACCGTCCAGCAAGTTCCTAAGAATATAGGAGTGACGGGGGTGGAAGGACATTTTCCTTCCCAATCTTTCTTATGCCGAAAGGATTCTAATTTGGACTCTAGACCGAGAAAATGAATCCTTCTATTTCATTCCAACGCAACCTACGTTCCAAACAAGGAAAACTAGTCTCCCGTTTTCCCACCCTTCTATTTCCCTCCTAATCTTCCATTCAACCAAACCCTTACACGAACTTTTTCCTTCCCAATCTTTCCTATGCCAAAAGGATCCTAATTTGGACTCCAGAACGAGAAAATGAATCCTTCCATATCCCTCCAACACTACCTACAGTCCAAACAACCCAAACTACGTCTCTCGTCTTCCCACCCCTCCATTTCCCTCCGAATCTTCCACTCAACCAAACCCAAATACAATGTAATCATAAATTCACAACCCCATTTCCACCTCAATGAAATTAAACACTAAAACTAAACAATCACAATTACAAAAATAGTTATACCTTCAACATCAAGTGAGTGAAAATAAGGATCAACATCCTTAGGAAGCGAGGCGAAAGCCGACGAAATCTTCGCCCTTACTCCATTCAATCGTTTCCTCCAATCTCCAGGAATTCTCTTCCGATCCACCAACCATTCTTCAATCAATCAATCAATCAATCAATAAACATACAAAAAAATATCAAATTCAATCAATTACACAATTTAAAACCCTAATTTCAGTGATCAAATCAATTTAAAAAATTGGGAATTGTAGGAAATTGATACCTCCAAGGCGAGAAAATGCGATGTCGATCGGAAGGTTTTGAATGTCATCTTGAGATTGCATTTGATTGATTGAAAAATTGGGAATTTAATTGATTTAAGTGTGTGAAATTTGGGGATTAGGGTTTATGGTTTAGGAGTATTAGATGATGAAAAAAATGGTGACTTTGATCAGTTTCTCTTGTTGTTCTACTTTTAGTGCTTTGATTTTGGTTTGCTTATTAGATTTCCGTTATGATTTATGCTATGTGATTTTCATTTAAACCTTGTTTAGTTAGTCTATTGGACTAGTCGGAAAACACGATTTTTTTAACCGTAATTGCGGTTCTATTTATAATATTTTGATCTTTATATATTACTATCATTAAATTTAAATAAATTTTAGTAGATAGTACTCCGTATAAAATTTCATAAGAGACAAACTTAATATGGAATAGTCGGTAAATATGCTTAATATGGAATCGCATCAACATCAATATTCTAATTCACGTTACAACAACATTGATATCTATATTTTACCTTCAAAATGGTTTACACAAATTATCTAAAATCATTTCAATTTCGTTATATTTGTCTCCGTATCGGATCAGATTAGAATGAGTCATTTCTCATTTTTGATGCAATTTCTTATCGAGTTACCTGTAGTCCTGTACACATAAAACTTTACTCGATCCCAACAATATTTTGGGTTGGACCAAATCAAGTTTTTGTTCAAATGTGAGTTCAATTATTCGAATATTATAGTATCCAGATCGAATAAATTTCACCAATTCAATATATAACGACCCCAATCTTATACTTTTAACTAACCGATCCAAACCGAAACCGAAACACGAACCCGAATTACGCACCCTACCCGAAACTCAACATGTTAAGAAACTAACCTTCTCAAATCTCACTCTTCTCTTTCTATTTCTCTCTCAAAAAATCCCCAATTTTTTCTTCAACTTTTACCTAAAATCCCTAATTTTTTCACCATCATCAGGTAAATTTCTCATACAATCAACAATTTCAATTCAATCTTCTTATTTAATCGTTAATCTTAATATCCGATTCGTATTTTGTTCAATTGTAATTAGATCAGAAAAAAAGCCCTCTTTTTTTTTTTCATTTCGTCAATGTCATTGATCTGTACTGTTATACTTTCGATTTTGATTTTAATTTTGTGTTTTTTTATTGTCGCGATGAATTTGTTTCGTTTCGATTGTGATTTTGATGGATAATTTTTTGGCATAAGAATTTTGTCGAATAATTAGGGTCTGTGATACTGTTATGTGATAATTTAGCATTTTTCGCGTGATATTATTTACATTGGTGTTTGTTTCGGTGTTATTAAGAGATTGTGTTATCGATTGGTTGATTATTTTGTGTAAGTAGTTATGCATTTGATGTTAGGTTGAATAATTTGTGTGTAGAAGAATAGGCTTGATAAATGTCGTGGCGATGGCTATAGGCTGAAGTTTTCGGTCTTTTTCTGCACTCTAGTGGGCGTAGTTCGATGAGAAGTACTCCGTATAGTGTTTGCTGCACAGTTTTTACAAGGTTAGATACTCCAGTCACCCTGCGGTTTGCAATGAAGAGTGTGTTATTCGTGGACACGATACAATTTTATGGTGTGATGCTGCATTAGCAGTTACTCTGTATATGTTTTCCCGTACCCTTTAGTCCATTACCACCTCGCTTTAAAAGAATCAATGATGGGTATTGGGGCTTTTCCACATATTTATGTGCTGACCTGGACTTTTCGATCAGACACTACTTCTGTATTAATGTTGTTCATTGTTATCATTGAAATATGAGCTGGACATGTATCCGTCTTCACTTCCTTGTTCCGAGTGATTTTGCCAACGTTTGCTATTTTAACTTCATTACTGATGGTTCGTGAGGTAGATTGGTTGCTGGACAATTTTCTGTGTTTTTATGCTTTCTATAGTGCCTGAGTATTTATGTGCTAAAAGGTTTGGTAAACTTATTGTAGAGTTTATTCGGGAGTCGGAATTATGCCCAATTATGCTCTTTAGTCCTGCTTCTATTTTTGTTTTCAGCTTAATTGCAATTGCCAAGTAGATTGTATATGGAACCATGCTGTAGTAATTGTTTTGCTTTTCCATCTACTGTATGAGTGTCTTCAGGAAGAGAAATGGACTCAACAGACGCTTTCGACCCCAAATACTTAGTAGACGATGACAGCCCTATGATGAAAGTGATAAAGGGTACAACTAGTGGTTTGGCAGCTGGAACAATCTGGGGTACAATTGTGGCAACATGGTACGATGTGCCACGTGTTGAAAGAAAAGTTGCTCTACCAGGACTGATTAGAACGCTGAAGATGATGGGAAACCATGGGCTGACTTTTGCAGCGATTGGTGGCATTTACATCGGTGTAGAGCAAGCCGTACAACATTACAGGGTGAAGAGAGACTTTGTTAATGGTGCTGTTGGTGGCTTTGTTGCTGGAGCTTCTGTTTTGGGTATGAAAGGTATGCTCGTCATTTTAACATTATGGAAAATGTATTTGGTATCAAAATACTTATCTTGCATCAAATATCATAATTCGTTGCTCACTGCGTATAAAGTTTGCTTTCCACGTTTGGATGATCTTGGGAAAGCATTGTTAGACTGTTCGTATGGGGTAGTCTCGTGTTGTAGCACTTCTACGTCACGAAACCAAATATTGGAATCAGTTCAAAAGATTTTGGGGAATTCTTGAGCACCTTTGCTCAATCTCCCCAATTCTTTTTCATAGGATCCCATTGCAGCTCCGAACTATGTACCTCCCCTTTTTCGTTCTTTGGGAAACCTCCATGGAGCCCATTGTACATGCTCTTATGAGTCTTCATAATTGGTGTTTAATTTCGTTTACACTAAATGCACCATTGTTGTTGCCTTAGGCCTTCCTGTTATTGCTGGGTACCTATGTCATAAAGCTTGTTTTATATAGTTATAGAAGAATTGTCGCTCTCTTTTATTATTTTTCGTTCCAGTTTGGCTTAACATTATTAAGCTTGCCTTATTGTCCATTTTTTTGTCTTGAATTATTTGTAACTTGCAAGTTTGAGCCTTGGTTAGTATTCCTTAGTTGATGAGAGTGGTTTGATAGCTGAAAAGAGTAGTCATAATTCATAATTTGGTCTGCGATTTTTCTCTTTCGCAATCGAAATACCATTTAGGGATTGGCCGTTGAATCTAGGCTAAAGTTAAGCATTAGAATTTAAAACCGTGGGTGTCCCACCGAAGTCACATATTGCTATTCTAGGTAAACAGAAGAATGATGCACAGGTAGCTACTAGTAGATGAAGTATAGTAATTAGGTGTTGGGTAATAAGTAATGATATTGATTGAAGATCTTATGTGTAAGATGTTACGATCCTTTTTGTTTCCAGCAAGGAGCATTCCCACAGCGTTATCAGCTGGAGCAGCACTGGCCGTCACTTCCGCTATCATTGATGCTGGAGGTCAGACAACTAGGGTAGATAATGGCAAGGAGTATTATCCTTATACCGTCAAGAAAAGGCCGGCCGCAGATAACCTCTCTTAATTTGCTGTTTTGCCTGGAGTCACGGTCATTGGCAGAAGAGACGGTGTGATACTCAGGTGCTGGTTTACTCTTCTTTGTAATATGATTTCGTCCTAGCTTTCTTATGCCTGGGGACTCGTTGCAGCACTTTGTCAAGTGAAGTGTTGAATAAATTTGTACGGCAAATTGGCAATTACCTCTGTCAGTTTTTTTTGTACAACACTATTTCTTGAATGCTTGACGGTATTAACTTGCAAATGTTTTATTATGGTCCCTGAGATTCCCGATAAAGTATCAGTATAGAAATTAGAACTTGTAGCGAATAAACAGCATCAGTGTAGAAATTAGAACCTGGTTCTGGCAACTAAACAGCTGTGCCGTGAATTTGTTGTGGTCATCTCGTTCGGTGCCTTTGATTGAAAAGAAACTGGGTATATTACCTGGAGTTTGTCGCCCTCTCGATTTTGGTGATAAGGAGACCTCTAAAAGATCCAATGTCCACAGCCCATGAGGACAGTAAGTAGGGAAAGTATTGGACTGAATTTGGAGAAATTTAGACTCATATTGTACACAAAATTGTCCCGAATCAATCATGATTGAGTCCAACAGACCAAGTCCGGATGTGGGTTCTTTTTTTATTTTATGGATCGAAATCTCGAAATGGAACAATATCCGGATTTGCTTCCCATTGATGGATGCAATCAGACCTTGATCCTAGTAGTCTTTTCATGTCAAGGTTGTGGGGCCGTGGAATCTGGTCCTGTAGGGAACCATAGATTTGGCTGGCTATTACGTACAAAGGAATCTGGAGCCAATCTGGTGAACTAAAGACGTGCCAAATGACATCCAGGTCGGTGACGCAAATATTTGGATGTCAAGATAGTTTTGTAGTACAGGTTTCGTTATCACTGTTTCATAATATAAGTCGTTATCACATCTTGAGACATTAGCTTTTCTCATTAATCTCTTCAAAACAAAGAGCAAGATCCTATGATAACAAATTTCGTTACGCAGCTAATAGGTATGCACTCTCCAATTTACATATAGAATATATGAGCTAATACTAATACCTTTTATAAAATCAAAAGCCAATGAAAATGGCTTATACCATGGAACATATAGCGGTTCATATTATTCTTATTTGTGAAACGGAATTGAAGACTGCAAGTTTAAAAAGAAAAAAATCTGTAGACACTAGATCAATGACAAGCGCTATGCACTCGACAGAGTCACATTTTTATAATCCAATAGTGCCACCCTGTATGGCTATACTTGTTCTCAAAATTAGCCTTTTTGCACTCACCACCAGTCCTTAACCACAAATGCACAACTTTTTGTTGACTAACTCATAAAAGCGTGTACCTTCCGAAGTTGATCGTCATTTCTATTTTCCCGAATAACTATCAACTTCTATGGAGTAATTTACAAAATGGTGTCATACATGAGATTGTAACGATTACATCATGTTCTTTTCAAAGACAACTCATCCAAGAGATCAAGACTGCTCATAAAGAGTTGTAGCATTGACCTCTTTAGGAACAAATGAAATGCCGTCCTGTGTCATACCATTTATAGAGTTCCAAAAAAACCTCCAAAATGGTTAGTTCCGCAAGTGTAACTTTTACATGAGATGATAAAAAATACAGCAGGATCGATAGGTGCACCCATACGTCGAAGTAGCCATGTCCACTGCTTCACCGATCCCAAGTATAGGCAACTGAAAAACAAACACACGACCCCAAAACATGAAGCTAGTTAAATGAATAATGATACAGGCCTTGACGACCAAAAAAACGAAAAAACACATTTTTCATCAATTGAAGAGACAGCCAGATTAACGAATACCAACATATATAGAATAAGTGTTGGATGGTTCACTCTCACACCAATAGACTCCAGACCAGAAAATAAATGTATATACATGGAAGCTGACTGCGGTGTCAAAAACATTGCCGATTTCCATGAATAAGATACTTGTAGTAGCTAGCCATGGGACCACAAGTAGCCCTCAAAAGACAGAATTATGCTCATTGTAGCATTTTCAGAGTAGAAAGAACGATTAATAAAGGGAATAACAAATCGCTTAGCCATTTTATAAAAAGGTGTAAGGTGTAAGGAAACGAGGAACGCCCGTTGACCTTTGGCTATGAGGTGCACAGTTTTTAAAAACAAAATCTAATGCAACAATGCCCTTTCTTTAGGTTTTAAACAGCAGTAACATGTAAGATAGGGTTAATAGGAAAGGGAAAGTACGATAAAAGAAAAAAGAAAAAAGGGTGATTCACACTCGAGGCATTCCATTCTGTCTAGTACCTCGTCATTCACCGGATACAAGAACCACGGAAATGCTTACACAAGAAGCACCTCTACGCAAGCGCAACAACTAAACGGATATTAACTCTAGAAAAAGTCGGTAGAGTAATAGGTTGCCTTTCCAATTTTCCAAGATGCAAACACCATTTACCATCAACAGAACAAATGAAGAGCGCTCTCGTAGGGAGGAAAGAATTCAAATATACACTAAGATTTTACGACTCACAATGGAGAAATTTGTTGAGCTCTCCTAGTAAATAGAATCATTCATATCCATCATATTGAAACTTGGGTAGAGATTTAACAAGAATTAGTTGTCACGGTGTAAGGCCTTATTTGAACCAAATTGGATTGAAAATAGATGAACTGAAGTGAGATGAAATTAAATATTCCGTACAAAACAACAGGGCCTAAGCTACGTTGTTGTGACATATATGCAATTGACACCGTCTCAAAATGCAGTCACTACATCTCTCAAAATTTTTACCACTCAATCCCGTTGCGGGGACGCGACCTAGATTTAAAGTGGTACTAGTATGACAATTTATTTGTAACTATGCTGCTGAGACTCAGTTAGAGCCTGGTACTTTTTCTGAAAACATTCTAGTGTCTTTTTTTTCTTTATCAAGTTAAAGTGACCAAATCTCATGCCTATGCGTCCAAGAGTCCAACGCCCTACAAGGGGTGCAAAAGGCGATATGAAGGATGTGAGTAACAATTCGTAAACAGGATTCACGAATTCATACACCATTTGCAAATGAGTCCATCTACTTATCTCCACTTTTCTTGTAAAATGACACACAATATAGATTAAGTCATGGAGATATAGGTTAGCTATTAGACAACAGTTTCAAGTATCGGTAGCTAAAATACCAGGGCAGATATAACGTAACAGAAACGTGGAATTTTGTTGTTACGTAGCACATACAATTTCGTACCACAGGATAGCAAAACAAATGATGCATGAAATTTTTGAGTGGGGAATATTTCTCTTTCCAATTTCATGTTTACGCAAGAAAACACAGACCCAGCAGAATGAATGACTTCAAAGCACTGAATAAGTTCCATTTTGAACATACCTTTTACGTAACCAATTGGTCGCATCCTGCAATACTCCAGACAATACGTAGGTACCTAATTACTCAACTTAAGCTCTGTGAAAAGACCAATTCGTTAAACACGTCCATGATCCCTGTCAGGATAACCAACACGGTCTGCCCTGCTCTTCTCTTCAGATAACTCCCCTGGTTCACTATCACACAACCTTTTTCCGTCACTGGTTTTATCTACTGGGCTCTCAGCCTTTCGCTTACGATCATTTGACTTGGGTGAATGATGATCGCAGTTGGAATCGTCTAATGTGGACATCTCACCTTCCTCTACATTTTCAAAATTGAGACCACGTGATTGCTGAGCTTTTGAGCCCACATGGAGCCCATCTCCAGAATTCTCCAGTCGTTTGCTATCAATGTCTAGTTTCGCAGACAGCTGAGACCAGTTTTTCTTTCTTTCCAACTTAATTTTTTCACTATCAGCATTAGCCAACTCAACACCCTCTTCCAGCTCCTTCACAATAGGATCAAATTCATCCACTGAGTCTTTCTTACGGATCACATCAGCTAGAGATTTCTTTCGTTTCTCACGTAGTTCCTTCAACTTGTTGGTATCTATCGTCTCAATCATTTCAGAAGGGGATTGGGTCGAAACAGCCTCTTTAAGTTGTTCTACTTTATTTCCAAGGTAATTATCTTTATTTTGTCCCCCTTCTCTTGTCTGATTTCCTCCAACATTATTTTCTTTACTTTCTTCACTATTATGCAAATCTGGGCCATTTCTTACATTTTGGATCTCCCCCAAACTCTCCTGATAAACCAGTGAGGCTTTTGGTTCTCCAAGGGACTTGCGATCTAAACCGCCATGGTCACTACTCTTACTCTGAGAACTTCTAGAAGGTCCATCATGTTTGTTCGAATAATCAGGCAATTTGGGGGCAGTTGGCGGTTTTAGGGCTCCTGGTTTTGCCGTCGCTTTACCTTGAGATGAGTTACTACTAGGTAAGTGGTCTTCAGTTGAAGTCCTTACATCTGCTTGGTTAACAGCCCCTCCTGTCACACTAACCTCAGCGTCGCCACCTTGGTTAGTTAGTCCTTTATTTTGTTCATACAGTTCCAACATTTGATTGCTAACCTCTGCAAAAGTAAAACGGAGCGCATGAGTCCAACATACAGCATTACTAACGTCACAACTCCTAAAATGGAATAGGAAAGATGGCCAAATGAAGAGCTAACAAATTGTGTAAAAACAAGTATAGTAAACTACATCTGTTACTACAACAGTACAATCCCATAGCAAATTATCAATTCAAGGACCAACCCTCCAACTGACGTGGGGTAACATCAAATTCTTGCCACCAGACCACCTCGCCATCAGATGGAAGTTTCACTTTAAGGAACTTGGCAGCCAGAAAGATGGCGCCTGCTGCTACGTGATGGGACTCAAATTGCAAGCAAAGGGATGTCCGCAGCCTACATGGCCAATTTTTCAGTGTCAAATACGGGTATGATGGAAAGATCTTCAGCTCATAGTATAAGATTTTTGTATGCATCATACCCATCATTGACAAAATTCCATGCAACCTGTGCAAGGGCATGCTGAGCGACTTTGAATTTCTTAATTGCTTCAACTAATGGTTTATATGGATGTTGCACATTAAGATCAAAACCAAGGGTTGCTAGCACAACCCTTTCCCCCACTAAAATTAGCTCTTTCTGCTGTTCATACACCTCCTGCAACGTTAATCAGAGTAGAAAGATAAAAAGAGGATACAGCACGAAGATGTGGCATACTGGCATCACATTTAGTATTTCTAATTAGCAAGAGGAAACACTTATTAGGCCCTGTTCTTTTGGACTTCATTTCAGGTCCATTCAGTTCAGTTCAGTTCAGATAAGTTCCATTAAGACACTTCCTTCACAAATTTATACTGAAATAAGTTCCATTAATTTCAATTCAGTTCAGTTCAGATCAGTTGAGCAAAATTAAGTCCAAAAGAACAAGGCCTTAATATATAAATGAACATAGATCGTCATTCAATGGTTATATCGATGCTGTATAACAAAATTTTCATGAACCAGAGCAGATGTGGACAGTGTCTACATTATCCATCAGCTACACAAATGTACAAGATTTAAGAACTGCTATCCAATAAATACACATAAGAATTGGAAGCACAGCAAAACACAAGGCGAGCCAGCATAAGAACTTATCAGAGGAGACTTTACGAGCAAAATTACAAGCTAGATGTCTTTTCTTTTGACCTTCAAACCAAATGGTGTCTATAAATCTAACAGTTCAATTAATCTGTTTCTGTTGTTTTAATTTCCCTAGAGGTTCTTTCCATTGGCAAAATGTTTAGATATTAACCGCAAAAGTGGATAGAAATGCATTGATTGTATTGTGGCTCTAAAAGAAGCACCAGAAACTAACTTAAAGCCACCGAGAAAGGAAAACCAAAAACTTGAGCAATTAATTAAATCCAAAAAACAGAAAAACTTAGTTTTAGTAAATAACAATACTTTTTGCTTGATCTTCTGAGCAGCAGCAGGATCCTTTTTGTGAATGATCTCATACGAAACTAGTATTACATCCTTCAACGGCCGAGGGGTTTCTTCCACCTTCCCAGCAAGAAACATACATGCGGTAGCTACGGTCTACAATCCACCAATAATTCAAGTTAGAAGAAGTCCACCAGGCAAAACTAAAACAATAAAAATGTTAGCGGAAGTACAGGTGTTCAATTCAGTTGTGGGCATACCCTTCTATCATTTTTTGCATGCGACTGGCGCAGATAAAACCGGTGACAAAATATTATTGCAATAGCAATTGTTACCTGAGGTCTGCAGTTTTGAAAAACATGTGTCAAACAGCAGCTCACAAAGAAATTACTTTTCATGCAAAAAAACAATACTATAAAACAAGTATCACAACTGATATTAACCCACCTGCTGCTTCTGCTCGTCTCCAATAAAAAAAAAACCAACACTACCATTAGCACTCCATGGGTACTATCTACAAATTTTGATTCTCGATCTTAATACTTATTAGTCCTAATTTAAATATAATTATTGGCTCTCCTTTTATTAGTTTTCTTCCCATGAGTGGGTTTGTTATCTCCACATGAGGATTTAAGAACTTGTTTTAAGAGTAAGTGGAGGATCATTGATTTGTTGGTTATTCATATGGTGTTATGATTGATGTCACAGTTACCCAACACAGTAAAGTACGGAATTCGATTAATTATATCGATAATGAATAAGTAAAGAAATGGTAAGATAAGAGGGAGTACCACATAGACCATATGTATGAGGTCTTTGTGAATTCAAATTTGCCGTTAGGGACAATTCCTTTGACAATATGTATTCGCGATATGCAAATCTTTCTCTGTAATCTTACCATAGGAGAGGGCAGGATAATATCCCACATACATAATCCAGAGAGAAGCTATCGAAGCAACCTAAAAAATAGATGATCAAAGAGCAACGCCTTCTGAGAAAGGATAATTTTTTTCATCTACGCACACCAGAAGAACAGTAATACGGCATCATCCTAAATTCCTAGGGCACGTGTTTCAACAAATCCATATTGCTTGGATATTAATGGGAAGAGTGCAGAAAGGGAGGGAAAATGTAAGTGCAATTCCTGGAACTTATTCAGATGATCAGAAGGTAACCCATCTTTCTTTGTTCCTTGAAACACGGTTGATTTCCTTTCGTTTGCTTAGTTCTTAATGTCTGTGTGTTGTTCTTTTCTGTAATAAGTCAGTTAACAAATACTGGGTGCTAGTTCTCTGACCTTCACAATTCTAGTCTAGCTAAGTAGAGTTACGGTTGTAAATACAGGGGTTTGTACATAGGTAAGACAGCATAAGGTCATGCCTCCTGCAGTTGAAGTTTGCACATCTGAAATTTGAGCAACATACACAAAATATGCAACTTAACAAGGATTCAAATCACGTATATAGTTATATGCAGGGAGGAAGAACTTTCTTCCAAATCTTTCTTTTTAACATTTTAACTTAAGGTAGTGTTTGGAAACTTGAAATTCATTTCATTTCCATTATTTCAATTCTAGAAATTAAAATGTGTCAATCTAATTCCAAATCCAATTCCACAAACTTGTTTGGGAACCCTCGGAATTGGAATTGGAAGGGGTGGGGACCGGGGCGGGTGAGTTACCATGGAAAAAAAATCTACGAGGAGATCGTATATCGGTGGAGTTCAAATGATGATTTTTAAAAAAATATTTTCAAATTTTTAT
>JAUEKU010000007.1:1766517-1784009 GCA_032274805.1 Gypsophila paniculata
AGAACCAAGCGGTCATTTCCTTCTTCCTGAATTGGGAGAGCAAAAATCAGTCTCTCCTTTTTGTTGGGGGAGAGCAGAGCAGTCAAAGAATTAAAAAGAAAGAATGAAAAAAATGATTGTTCGAGAATGGCTATTCTTCACAATTGCTCCTTGTGATGCAGCGGAACCATGGCAATTAGGATTTCAAGACGCAGCAACACCTATGATGCAAGGAATAATAGACTTACATCATGATATCTTTTTCTTCCTCATTCTTATTTTGGTTTTCGTATCATGGATCTTGGTTCGCGCTTTATGGCATTTCCACTATAAGAAAAGTCCAATCCCGCAAAGGATTGTTCATGGAACTACTATCGAGATTATTCGGACCATCTTTCCTAGTATCATCCTGATGTTCATTGCTATACCATCATTTGCTCTCTTATACTCAATGGACGAGGTAGTAGTAGATCCAGCCATTACTATCAAAGCTATTGGACATCAATGGTATTGGACTTATGAGTATTCGGACTATAACAGTTCCGATGAACAGTCACTCACTTTTGACAGTTATATGATTCCAGAAGATGATTTAGAATTGGGTCAATTACGTTTATTAGAAGTGGACAATAGAGTGGTTGTACCAGCCAAAACTCATATACGTATTATTGTAACATCTGCTGATGTACTTCATAGTTGGGCTGTACCTTCCTTAGGTGTCAAATGTGATGCTGTACCTGGTCGTTTAAATCAGACCTCTATTTTGGTACAACGAGAAGGAGTTTACTATGGTCAGTGCAGTGAAATTTGTGGAACTAACCATGCTTTTATGCCTATCGTCGTAGAAGCTGTTTCTAGGAAAGATTATGGTTCTCGGGTATCTACTCAATTAATCCCCCAAATAAACCTCGTCGAGGTTGGTCAGGCAATAGCGCCAACCCTTGTCGAGGGGATACCCCCAAGTCCAACCGCCTCGCCAGTGTTTGTGGCCTCTCCGGTCGAGAAGCCTGGGACGCCCAGCTCTTGGGATTGGCGAGTCCTGTTGAACTCACCTGGCTCGGAGGAAACCGAAGCCAGGCAACCAGAGGAAGGTGATGGGGCTACCAGTAGGCCTAGGCAACCGAGTGCCGAAGCGGCCCCTTCTAATCAGGGAGGATCTGGCCCGTTAGCTCCTTCGGGGTCAGCGGGGGGGGTTTCAGCTGGCCCCGACCCCTTTATTATTCCGTCACCGGAAGTGAGCGTAGGAGATCTTTTTGCCGAAGCCGAGCAGGGGGTACAAGGTCCTATACCAGTAGTGGCTGCGCCCGTGGTAGGACAGCCGGCCGGCGGTGGCGCCGAGTCGGAAGCACTTCCTATGGAGCCTCCAGTTCCTCTTGATATTGAGGAGCTCAGGAGGAACGTCCACTTCCTCTTTGGGACATACCTTTCTTACGGGAAAGAGCGGAGTGTTTCGACCCCCTTCTATGAGAAGGCGTGGTCGGATCAACTGCAAGGTCCCTCTGCGGACGAAGAGAAACTTCTCTCTTTAGAGGGGCGTATGAAGGCTCTTCTAGGTGGAGGTCCTCTTCCCGCCACAAACCAAAAAAAGGTAGATCTCTTACTTCATAAGGCTTCGCTCGCTCGCTCTAACGCTCCTTTAGTAGAAAGCAAGTAGAGTGCATAAGCCCCTTTACAGATAGAGGCGAGTACTACACGAGCTCGTAAGTCAACAAGTACGGAACGAGCCTTGTCTACAAAACAGAGCGACCTCGTCTTGCTTGCTTCTGGCGAAGCTTCCTGCACTAGAGAATGGGCATTCTGGTATGGTAGGAAGACTTCTTTTTAGGCTGACCACTATATAGGAATAGGAGCGATCGCGAAGCCAAGCCGTATAAAGGCGAGCAGCCCTTATAGCAATAGAAGACGGCCTACTTATAGCCTTCTTTTTCCTTTCTATAGGTCTAAGTTCGGTCTTTGATGGAGATCGTTAGGTTTTTGGTAAATGCTTGCTCTTGACATACTGGAGTTATAACATTTGAATTTCTCTATTTGATGTCGATTCATCCACACTTCCATTCTTTGTAGAGGAAGGCTAACTGCTTTCTGGCTGGGAGCTGTATGAGCGGTAACGTCCACGTACTGCTTCGTGAGAAGGGCGGTGGACAGAAATGGCCTTGTTGTACCTCACTCTCGTCTTCAATGGGGTCTGCTCTTTTTTTTTTAGGAGAGTATGCCAATATGATCTTAATGAGGTGCGGGGCTTTGCATCTGACATTCGTTGGGCTTCCCTCTTCGGGAGCCTGCGTCCCGGCCTTTATGTGCAATAAACCTCCCCGGCCGAAGACTAGTGGTAGGTGGTCCTGCGGAGCTTTCGGAGAAGGGTAGCCTAGTGTGTAAGCACAGCAATGAACCGCGGCGAACCCTCAGACGACCTATCTAAGATTAGGAAGGAGATCCTCAGTAGTGGTAACCCTTTCACTCTTCCACGGACTTAAACATGTACCGAATGCTCATACGGGAAAGTGGACTCCTGGGTCTGGAACGAAGTCTCCGAGAAATCCTTTCTTTCTCGTCCACTCAGGGGGGTGCAGACACACCTGCGCGGATTACAGGTGACGGTTACAAGAATGGCGGGGAAGTGAAGAGTACCCGACGACATTCAGGGATGGATGTAGACCCATCGAGCAGGGATAATCATTCCGGTCCTGGGAGAGGTAGCGACCATTCTCAAGAACCAAAAAGACTGAGCTGAGGGAAGCCCCATAAGTCACTGAAACGACGGCAGGCAATGCCATTTTCTATCAATAGAGGGAGCAAAAAACGGGCTTTGCTCCCCTTTACAATATGAAGAAAGAAAGAAGGGTCGAAGTTTAGACCGCTCACAGTAGTTCTGCCTATAGAAAAGATCATGAAAGAGGCGATCAGAATGGTACCCGAATCCATTTACGATCCCGAGTTTCCAGACACATCGCACTTCCGCTCGGGTCGAGGCTGCCACTCGGCCCTAAGACGGATCAAAGAAGAGTGGGGAACCTCTCGCTGGTTTTTGGAATTCGACATCAGGAAGTGTTTTCACACCATCGACCGACATCGACTCATCCCAATCTTTAAGGAAGAGATCGACGATCCCAAGTTCTTTTACTCCATTCAGAAAGTCTTTTCTGCCGGACGACTCGTAGGAGGCTCGACCTGCCCTCTCACATTCGTTCGAGCAAGTAAACTCCCTTACTCCGTCCCACACAGTGTACTACTATCGGCCCTACCAGGCAACATCTACTTACACAAGCTCGATCAGGAGATAGGGAGGATCCGACAGAAGTACGAAATTCCGATTGTTCAGAGAATCAGATCGGTTCTATTAAAGACAAGTCGTATTGATGACCAAGAAAACTCTGGAGAAGAAGAAAGCTTCAACGCTCCCCAAGACAACAGAGCCATCATTGTGGATAGGGTAAAAAGCATCCAACGCAAAGCGGCCTTTCATAAGAGAGACGCTCCTTATTTACAGTCAACTTATCAGCAAAGAGCGGCCTCCCTAGAGCACTTCCGATCTTACTAAGCATTTTAAGTTATAACATATCCCGATGTCAAGGTGAGACGTCCAGCTCTTTAAGAAAGAAGGTTCGTCCTAGCTTAGTCGAAGTCTAAGGCAAAACCAGAATTCCAACAGTGCTAAGCTAGTAGGATTTCCTCTTGGAAAGAAAAGACTAGATAAGCTATCCAATCAGTAGACAGGCTGGGAACTCTACGAGGAAAGGAACACCCCGTAGAAAGCTTTCTCCTAGAATATATAATGAAGAGAATCATTGAACGGAGGATAACAGCCGAGAAGGATATGATAGACTACGGTTCAAAGCTTCCGAAGGAACTAGCTAGAGCTGGATCTGCTGAACCTGAGGGAATAAGGAAAGAAGCAAGCTTGGGTGCTTTATTTCTTTTTGCTTGTAGCATGATATGTAGTCAAGTCGGCTGAACACAAACCCAATCGAAGTGAAACTCTCCTTTCCTTCGAAAGGTAGGAGCTCAAATCCGGCTCGGTTAGGGTAGACCCAGGGGAAGAGCTGTGCACAAAGGTTTGAACCATGGGGCAGGGACGGCGACCAACAACAGGAGAGCACTCGGTGTAGGTCTTTCCTTGATCCTAATAAAGGCTCAGTGGCTCAATTAGGTTTGGAAGCAGGAGAAAAAGCCAGATGGACCACAATTCATAAGAATTGACATATTCGCCGTGGCAAGGAAGGAGGATAATCCAACCATTTTTGCTCAAAAAAGTGAGCGAGAACTTATGATAAAAAGTGCCATTTATTGGTGTCATACGCCTTCCGAATGTCCAATTTCAACCCAACGAATGTTACCACCTCTAGCTTTCAGCTGCAACGAATTAACAAGCTCCGATGCCAATCCAATATTCTTTTGTCTGGCGCTAAAGCCCTTAACTTAATAAGGGCACCCTGATACTCAGATACAAGTTTAGATAGAAGGCAACCTTATCGCCAAGATTTTTTTGATAATGAAGAAAGTTGGCAAAACAAAAAATATAGCCCTAAACTGATCAATGGAGATAGCATTGCTTTATTTAGGAATTACAGTAATAAAATAAAACAGCAATTCATTGAGCCTTCACGGGAAGAAGAGGATCGCCTTGCGAATGTCGCTGCCTATGAGATGCCAACAGGTTTTAAAGAAGCTTTCTGGGAAGCCATCGGTACCGGGGGACATCCTTCTCGAAAACCGTGCTTTTTATCTCGTCCTCATCTGGCATAGCAGTTAGGAAAGCATTGTCATCCTCACTCTAAAGAGTAAGCAAATAGTAATTACCTCGGATACCACTGGAGGAATCGATTCCAGGAGTTCCGGATGGGCTTTGTGGTACATATTCTAAGGACTTACGCTAGCTGGGAAGAGTAAACTCTTCTCCTCTTCTACTGATAGGTCTTGGAACAGAGGTCAAATACTTCGTTTTCTTATTATTAATTAAGAAAGGGTATAACCAAAAGCCGAGGAAGCGGGTCATAGGCGGTATGCCCCCAATGAAGGGTGTGTTCTCCAGACTTTCCTATAAAAAGAGGAGCGCGGGAAAAGAATTCCAATGGGTGCTGCACAGCCTTATCATTTCTTTCGCTTTTATGCCGCATAAAGAAGAGGAAGGGCTTCAGAGGACCTACCCTCCTATAGTGTTAAAGCCTTGTTTCGTGAGCCCATAATGGTATGACCTTATGCAGGACACGTTCTCCAGATTTCCCTTAATTTAGAAAGGGCGTACGAATACGAACGGAATGACTCTGATTGCTGCACAGCGTTGTCACGGGTTGCCCGGGCGAATTCCTTTCCTTTATAAAGCAAACGCGGTACGAAGACGAGGCAGTAAGCCATGAAAGTACCACAACCGGCGGTTGGGCTCTATCGATGCTTTCCTGGCCATAAACGCAATCAGGCGCAGTGGCCCTTTCTGGCTAAGGAAATCCTGTTTTGGTACCTGCCTAGTGTCTTCACATGCTCTAACGTGGCATCGTCTCATAGGCCAATAAGCCTATTCCACGCAATCTGACCATATATTCCCTAATCCCCTCTTATGAGCGGGTAAATCCCTACAACTGCTCTACTAATAGCAAGGGCAAGGACACCACTCCCGTTAAATCTCCGACATGAAGCTAAGGATATGCTATTACAAAGGCGCAAGCGCCCTCTCCTGGTGTTCGCGTTCTAAGTTCTCATCCCAACCGCTACCAGCCAACTCGCTTCGTTGGGAGAGGCATGCAAATGACGTTTCGTCAGGATGAGCCTTGTAAGGCATGAGAAACCTCATTACGGATGCTCAACCCCTCCCGTAAGGTACCGTGGCTAAAGGGTATAGGCTCAGCAAATAGCTTTTGCTAAGAAGTTTATTCCACTGCCGTATCACCAACTGGAAATCCTGCTTCTTGAACAGCCGCGCTTTCCTCTGAGAATAGCTGCTTTATGAATAAGCCACGTCGATTAGAGCACTCGAACTGGCTGATAAGAGCCATTGTAGCACGTGTGCGTGCACGCTCGCTGCTTCCTCTGCCGCATGCTCAACTTGCTCTTCTGGGACATCACTCAATGAATCGTGATCTGACAAACCAACTTTGCACAATTTGCGATAAATTTAGTGGATTAAGTTTCCCGCGAAAAAGGAGACAAAACCCGCGATTTTTGATCGTTTTAGCTTGGAAGCTAGGTTTCGAACCTATCACTCTTTTTCATAGAAAAATGACACTTAGTATACTATGGAATTAAGATAAAAACATACTCTTTTAGCATTTACCACCTAAAATGCCGTGTTTTAGCAGTCAAAATCCTTAGTTTGAAACAAAAAACACTGAATACCCTGTGGCGATTAAATTTCCTAGCATCCGCCGCATCACGTTATGGAGGCTGGGCGACTCCTTCTGCTGCTGCCCAATTCCTTTGATGATGGAATTTCTACCCAAGTCTCAGAGAGAAAGCTGTGACCCGAACCCTATTCTATCTACTTCTACTGATCTTGCTGCTAAAGCAGATGACAATCACACCTTAAACAGGTTCTTAATGGGAGTTCATAATCCTAAATTAATACAAGGTTTTTTGAGCCTGGGTAGGAAAGATAGCCAACCAAGAATGCTATCTTTGTCCCCAACCCATATGTTCAGCCAGCCGAGAAACCATGCTGCTAACCCACTCGAAGAGGAGCTAGTACTAAAGTGCATTTTGTGCGTTAAGCACGATCGCGATATCTGGAATAAGGATGGGTTTGAAAAAGCTATCCGCGTGTGTTCCAAGCAGGGCAGTCAGCCATGCAGTCAGCCAGTCCACTTGAAAGCGTGGTCGGATGGTCAAATATCAGCTTAAAAAAGGTTCTAAATATAAGAGAAATTCGATAACAGAATACGAATTCAATTACTTTTCTTTCAGCTCAGTGCACAAACATATGAAGACTTTGATCCTAGCTCAGAAGGAACACTATGTGCTTTAAAACTAGTTCGCTCGAATGCTATAGTGGTCGAATCATAAAGAAATTCAAGCCGATGAAGTACGTTCCGAGTCTTTAGCATGGGTCCTGGCACTCTCCAAGATCAGATTCAGATCCTCTAGTTTTGGTGCTTATTTCTACTTGGCTTTTTCCAACCAAGAAAGGCATGGGAGTCTTTGGGCATTGCTCTCTTCTCTTATGATATTTCTAGTTGGATCGCGAGGGCGGTCCGACCCGGCAGGCTAGCGATCAGAAACAAAAAACGCTTCTATAGACGTTTTTCTGGATTAACACTTTTCCTATACTTCCAGTTTGTATTACCAATTCTTCTTAGAGTAGTTTCAGGTTGGGTTCTTGCTTTATAGATTGATTTAGTGCCAACCACCTCCCTTTACTGAAAAAAAAAGTACCTACCCAATTAACTTAAGAAACCAGCCAAGCAATGGCCTTGTTATTTATAAGGGGTGTGGCTATGCCGTGTTCTCGGTGTATGCGTGAAGTGAATCTTCTATACCGTCCATAGTTTGCGGGCAATTCATCTTCATGCATTTTTGACCGTTGTCGCTAGAGATTGCACTTAGTGCTAGGCTTCCGCTGTCTAGAACGGGTGCTGAAACTTAACGTCCTTTTTTTAGTTATTCTGGTTGTATCGACTTGCGTCTGTCCCTCTGTCTCTGATCCTTTCAAGCATAGAATGAAGCGAGTGGGGATTTTAGGAAAACCATAAAGTAGGTGAGCTAATAGCATGTGAGCAAGCAAGCCAGTTTCCTTTCTTTTAGTTTGAAGGCTCTAAAGCTAGAAAAGAGGTAGGCAAGCATATCTTATTTAAAAAGGCCTGTTTTCCACCAGCCGGGAAACTCCTTTTCTATTAGCCGTGAAGAAACAAATGAGACTTGCCTTCCCTAAACCTAAAGTGGGAGAGAAGTTTTGTTAAAGACTACACCTCTCGAAAAAGTCAAAGTCAACCTTTCCAACCTGTTGAGTTACTTCGTTCCTTTGGACCCTGACGTAAACAGACGCCATAGCATTTGTAACCCGTGCTTCTTACTTTTACAATGATTTCTATCCTTATTATTCTAATAAGCTACTTCATACCTCGAATCAAAAAATGTCAGCTTTGCCATCTTTCTGAGAAGGTGGCTGTATGAACGAAGCCAGCGAGATCGGAGTAATTGGAGCCTTGGGAGTTTGAGTAGACCGTTCGGAAACAACTCTTTCAAAACTAGGTGTAGGTAGCAAAGCCGAAGCTTGGAGTGGGCTGAACTTCATACTGGAAGTTTTCCATTGAGTCCTTCAAGGTTTCCACTGAGAATCATGATGAGGACTCAATTCTTGATCAAGCTTACTACTTATCCAGTCCGAAAGTTGCTGATTGACAAAGTTTTTTCTTTGAGCATGGGGCAGAAACTTCATCCAGACCTTATTCTACTGTGAACACTCTCTCAAGAAGAAGAAGAAAGCCTCGCTTGGGTCCTTGCATCTAGGGCAATTGTCATAAACTGCTAAATTAGGTTGAAGACGAGTGTCAAGCTAGCATGCATTACTAGTCAGAGGAAGTGCTTTACTTTATTTTTTGAATTTCCAGAAGGTCTTCCACTTCAACTATCCCTAGCCCGTGCTATCTCCATCACAGAAGAAATGAGAAAACTTCTTTCGTGGTGAAGGCCATAGTATGACTCTTAATCTTAGAGATTATAGAATCCGCAGCTGGGATCTTTGCTGCGATTGAATATTCACCCGGACGGCATTTAGATTAATTACTCTCTTTTTATCTTCATCAAGAAAGTGATTGAGCTGCTGCCATTGAGACCTATTTATTATATGTGTATGTAATAGTAAGCCTCTCTCTCTAGGATCCTTTTTTACTGCAATCAAAGCAAAGTTTGAAAGATAAGTGGCCCCAAGCCATCTGTCCAAGAACTACTTCCTTCGTCAGCCTCACCCTCACCCTCACGGGCTAACCACGTGGCCCCACCCCTTTCGCGTTCCTACCCAATTTCTATTCTTCAAGCTTCATTCTCTATGCAATGTCAATGGGTGTATCGAAATGTATTGGATGGATGTCCTCGAAAATAAGATATCGAAATAGAGCTTCCCGAAACCATTGGTTGGGACCTTTCTAGTGATCAAGGCCTTGTTTTGACCTTCAACTTAGCTATGCGCAAAGGAAGCCTTTCTCTGCATATGTATGATATTTCATCCGTGAGTGTGTTAACACGAGAAGGCTGGTGGGTGGGTTAGGCCGAGCCTGATTCGGTTACGACAGCAAGGGGGGTATACAACTATCAATAGATAGGGAAAACCGCCCCGGAAGGTGTATCAAAAAGGACAACATCAGGTGAGCCTAATTTGCACTTCTTTAGTAGTGAACTCCTCTTCCGAAGCTTGAGCCGAGCCTCCACCTATTGAAGTAGAAAGAGAAATTCCCCGACTCAACGGATTATTATGCCCTTGAAATAACTGATCTTGGAGCCTTTGTTTCGGCGTCTGCTTCAAAGGAGACTCCTGGGAATGAATTCCTGTGATTCTTGTCCCATCGATTCATTAATCAAACGGGGGTCGAAACAAGAGAGTAGTTCTGGGGTTGCTGACCTTGCCAAGACGGACGGATTAAGCAGAAGGGGGCTGCGTCAGGCGAGGGAATCGAATAAAAGTATCAAAGGTCCGCGTTTTAGCTTTCTTCTTGTTATAGCAAATAGTAGCGCCAAGGTGAAGCTCCTGGATCCGTAGCTCGGTCGCTAGTACGGAGACTGCACCGCAAAGGCAGATAAAGAGTTTACTTGTTAAAACATCACTCGTCTTACCCTTGAAAACTTAACTATAGACTGCTTTCTTAGCAATATTTCACTGTAATATTTCGCTTTAGGAAAGCATAGATTAGGGAAGTCTGGTTTGCGAGCTTGCCTCTCTCTGCTTTTGCCTCTCTGCGCTGCTGCTTTGCTTTGTAGGCTTTAGAGAAAAAGTCCCTCTTGCGCCGGTAGATTGAATACCAGGCTGTCTTGATGGCAGCGAATACCGGCGACTTATTAGCATTAAGGGATTTCCCTAAAATCATGCTTTACCTAAGGATTTCCACAGTTCGATACCTTTTCTATAGGCTAGATCGAGGGCTTTCGAAACAAAGTACTTGGATTGCTTTCCTTTTACTTGCAGATACTTTACCACCACCCGGCATCTGAGAAATATCCGGCATTGTCGAGGGAAACTCAGAGAACCGGAATGATTGGCCTTCACTCTCCAACTGACAGACTAACAGACTAGAAGAGAGAACTGTCCAACTCGCTTGCTAGTATTCGCTCCAGCTAACACTCTACGGTCATATAGGCTCTACGGTGAACTGCCCAACTCGCATCAAGACTTGGGGTTTTCGACCAAGTTTGTTATGAGGAACCCGAGCTCAAAAGCTTTTCCATGAAAGACTTCCCTTTCTTTAGTGAAGGCAGGCATCTAAAAAGGTCTCTGGACTGAGGCTTAACCACTCCTCTTGTGACGGATTCGGACGTGGATACAGATGCTCACTCGGTTTCGGACTGATGGACGGACGATTGCCAAAAGAATCCAGAGAATCATGGACAGGTAAAGTTTGGTATGGGGCTCGCAGTAACCTAAAGATTTGAATGAGTTGACTACGTGCAGAATCCCCATCTCCGCTTCTGCTTCGGCTTCTCCTAGAGGTACCCTCTTTTTCTAGGTCCTTTCCTCACTGAGGACCATGGGCCAACAACTTCAGATACAAAGCATGATTCTTCCAAGACGTGCGAGGCGCCCCCCAGCATTCCCAGGGGAAAGACAACTACATAAAAGTACATTTACGTTCTTCCTGTTCCCGCGGCAGAGGTATGCTCGGTTTTTTCTGGATTTAGAAAAGGACAAAGAATCAGTAGCTGTGCATATATGAGATTTTAATATAGTTGTGGAGGAGCGGCTGTGAAAGGGCGATTCCCCTTTCCATTGAAACTCAATTTCATTCGGCTTTCTATGCTCTATACTCGTTAATCGTATGGAGCTCCTTTCCTTTCTATCAAATAGTGTAAATTCCCCAGATAAAATGCAGACATGAAACTCCCATTTCGCCTAGCTAGTACAATCTATAGATTTAGATCTCTATCATGCTTAACACAGCCCTAGATAAGTTCAGTCTCGTAACATACTATTACCATCCAAATGTATACATCTGCAGCACAAAAGCCTGTCCACTGAGCAATAAGAGCTCTTCCGCCAGGAGACAGAGCAGCATTAGTTAAAAAGAAGCTCTTTCCATTATTTACCAACCGACCCGAGGTACCCTCAAAAGCAGAAAGAAAGCATTCGTCAATTCTCGCCAATCATATAGTGCTTCCTGTCTTTTTTTAGAGAATAAATCGCACTTCTCTTGTAGCAGTAGCTAGCATTCGAGTCCTTGGTACCAGAAAAGGAGGATACAATTAGTGCCACTATCTTTTGTCCAAGCGATGACTGCCCTTACTCTAACAAGTAAGCAAGTAAAGGAATAAAAAGAAAACTTTTTTATATACTTAGATATGGAAGTAGAGGGAAGGACTTTTTCCCAGTCCCGGAGAAAGAGTTCATTTCACAGCCTGGAATTGGCCTCTTTTCATAGAAAGATGGGCGATCCAAGGATTGAGGTTCAACTTCGGATTCGTTGAAAGAGACATCAGTTGGCAACTATTATATAAAAAGGGATCTTTGTTTTTGACTGAGATAAACAGCTTTGAACTACTTGACCGCTAATCAGCTATGAAATGAGCTGGCAGCCATACCAGCTTACTTCTTCTCAGTCCCTACTAAATAAGGCGAAGGCCCAGGTGGAGGTGGCGGACACCCTGGCCGACGAGGAATACGCACAAAAGTGTTCCGCCGCAAAAGAAGCACGGGAAAGGTCTGATAGCCTTTATCGTGACTATCTTCGCGATGTCGACTATTGTGAGTACTTAAGATCTAAAATTGAGGCCTTAAGGCGCCGGCGTCTCATGGAAAGTCTCTTTGGTAGGGAAGAGGACGATCCGTAGGATACGTTGATTGCAGTTCCTTCGGGTCAGGGGTGGCCGGCCATAGGTTCGAATCCTGCCACCTTTCTTGTGGATCATCCTGTGGTTACCGGATGATGGGAATAAGAAAGCAGAAATGAAAAAATGAGCACGAAATGTCAATATATGAATTGTTTCATTATTCGTTATTTCCGGGTCTTTTTATTGCATTCACTTACAACAAGAAAGAACCACCAGCGTTTGGTGCAGCACCCGCATTTTGGTGTATTCTTCTTTCTTTCTTTGGTCTTTTGTTATGTCATATTTCTAATAACTTATCCAATTACAACGTATTAACCGCTAATGCACCTTTCTTTTATCAAATCTCAGGGACATGGTCTAATCATGAAGGTAGTATTTTATTATGGTGTCGGATCCCAAGTTTTTATGGATTCCTTCTTTGTTACCGGGGTCGATCCCAAAGCCATAATGTCTCAAAACGAGGAGGCCATAGAGAAAGTCTTCTTTTTTCCTTTGTCTTAAACTTCGTGAAGAACTCCATTCTATCTCTTCCTCGTTACGAACAAAAAAGTAGAGTTCTTCACGAACCCCAGTTGTACACTCTCTTCGTTCTACGAACTCTTGTTGATTCTGAACTTTGTTCGCGAAGGAACCGGACTTTTGACGGGCCAGCTCTTTTTGACGCGCCGCTTTACCCTGAAAGGAAAATGAGCTTTGCTCTTCTGGCCGCGAGGCGCTCTCGTGGTTCGCGAGAAGGAAAAAGGACTCATCCTTTGTTGCATCTGGCACGAGATGAGAAAGAGAGAGCTTCGTCTATCGATGAACAGCGGATTGACGGAGCTCTTGGCATTGCTTTGTTTTTCTTGCCTTTCTTATCAGCGAGTTCCGATCCTTTTGTTCGAAATTTCTTTGTTCGTACCGAACCGCTTGCAGAATCAAATCCTGTTCCACAAGATCCTATATCAGCAATACACCCCCCTTGTATTTATGCCGGAGACGTCGCCAGTGCTATGGGCTTTGGCTTATGTAGATCAAAAATGATGAATGGGATTGTGGCACTCTACTCGCCGCCAATGCAGAAGGATGCCGCCGAAAAGAATGGAATGCAACGAAGCTCTGCTGGACGGGTCGGATCCCTTATAACAAGCGAGCTCTTTACCCTTATGTTTAAATTCAAACATGTGGGCACCAAATGCTATCCTGCTTTATTGTTGCGTAGCAAAATACGCCTGCTCAGGCTGCTTCGGCGGCGCTTTTTCGCCTTCTCTTGGCTCTGGACAAGAGCGCTAGTGGACACGGGGGGGGAGCGGGCGAAGCCTTTCTTTCGTAATGGAAAGAAAGAGACCACGACTTTGCCTCTTTGTTGGACCGCCGACGCGAACATAGTGGTCTCTGACCAGGACCAGGAAGCTTTTAGAATTTGGATCTTGACATGTCGGTGCTTTTTAACCGTAGGCATCTTGCCAGGAAGTTGGTGGGCTCATCATGAATTAGGTCGGGGTGGCTGGTGGTTTCGGGATCCCGTAGAAAATGCTTCTTTTATGCCTCGGGTATTAGCCACAGCTCGTATTCATTCAGTCATTTTATCCCTTCTTCATTCTTGGACTTTGCTTCTTAATATTGTGACTTTTCTATGCTGTGTCTTAGGAACCTTTTCAATACGGTCCGGATTGCTAGCTCCCGTTCATAGTTTTGCTACAGATGATACACGAGGAATCTTTTTATGGCGGTTTTTCCTTCTAATGACCGGCATATCTATGATTCTTTTCTCTCAGATGAAGCAGCAGGCATCGGTCCGTAGAACCTATAAAAAAGAGATGGTTGTAGCGCGAAGTACTCTTGCGCACTTACGTCACTTGGCTCGCGCGCAACCTCGCCCCCTTATGTTATGGAAGAATTGAGCTTATTGCTGGGCTGCTTATTCAGAGCCAACAATTGGCTGCCAGATTTCGTCCCGCAACTAGAAGAAGATCACTTCGGGATCACTGTGGCGTGACTGAATGTGGAGCAGTCCGCTCTTACAGCCTTTGATCAGTAGATTATTTAGAACTTCGGAAGATGGTCAAGGTAGCTTACTTCCAAGCCACTGCACTAGATGCGCATGTAGTCTACGTAGTCGGCCCAGCATTTTTCTCTTCTATATTAGAATACTACTTCGAATGAATGGAGAATTACGTCGCCTTTTGATCTAAAGAATAAGGCCTACGAGCTCTCTGTTTTATGGAAGAGATCTCTCCACACCAAGGAACCGAATCACACTGGATCGAAGCCCTCCCTTTCCTTCCAATTAGTGAGATTCTATCTCCTACTTGGGAAATTGTGGTCGACCCCGACTACATGGGAACAGATCCTTCTTTCTCGGAATCGAGACTTTTTCAAATTTCCACGGACGAGCTTTCTCGCGAGCTCTTTCTTCTCGGGAACATCGAGAAATGGAGCAGACAACAAAAAGAAGAAGAAACCTATAAAAAAGATGTTCCCAGGTAGTCGGCATTCTAGAAACGAAGCTTCCCAGCCGCTTGCCCCCTTGTGTGGAAATGATCTTTTCATGATCTCCAGCTCTTTCCCACTAGGCGAACCCGCCGGGTTAACTCAACGTAAAGAAAGCTCATTAGGTCAAAACTAAGGGAGTACTTACTAATAGCGAAAGGCTAACATCTCTCCGCCCTTCTTAATAGAATAGTAGCGAACAACTGGTAACTTCGTGCTGTAAGACGACAGGTTGGTAATGAAAGGCAATGTACTAAGAAAGCGCAACTCTATTAGCCTTTATATGATATGGAAAAAGCTGGAATAAGAAGAATCATCCTATAATTCTTCGTATCTAAAAAGTATCCTCCTCTCTTTGGTCCATTACCTTTCCAATAAGTCTTGGACCAAAGCTTTCTCACCGCGCCCGCTTCTAGTAGCTAGTAGGTATTCCCGGATCGGGTAAGGCTTCGATAAAGAAGTGAATCAGTCCGAAATGCTATGGATAGATAGTTTTAGCCAATATCGATCCGATCGGGAATGAGAGTACCTGACCTCTTGCCTATTCAGCAGTCTTTATTATACCGCCGCACTCTTTATAGTCGCGGCTGTTGTCATGGAAAAAAATGGATTTTCTGTCAAAGAATCATGCTTAACACAGCCTATAGCGTAAAGGCATTCGAACCGCGTCTAAACTAAATTAAGGGTAAGGCCCGTATTATCTCTTCTGTAGATACGCTATCCTTTCTGGCTATGGTATGGGGGAAAGGAAGTGAGATCTACAGATTGATTTGATATTAGATGAGTGATCGTACTATGATCGTTCGGAAGACATGGCCCCACGCGCTACACACAAGAATTAATTGTTATGCGATCGGTAAACTCTTTCGGCAGGCAGCCTATCAAATCGGATCACGTTTTTTTTCATATTTCGTTCTGTCATGTACATGTATTCGGTCTGAAATTGGAATGTTCCTGCTCGTTGCCCGGAGCGGAGAGAGAATGGGCACGACTCCCCTCTACCCGTTCTACCGTCCAAAGCGGGCCGGCCGTTCTAAGTTCCTGGGTTGGGTCGGATAGGACCAGACCCAATCGGCTGGATCTGTGGAATCTGAGACGGATCAGATCCAATCGGATCTGATCGTAGCTTCGAGTTCAGGTGCCGTACCGCGGCCGGACCGGAAAGGAGGGGGGCAGCGAACCTCCTGCCAAGAGGCAAAGGTTGCTTGCTAACTCTCAGCCACTTGTTAGAAGAGAAGGAAGTGCAGCTTGATTGTCGGAAGGAAAATGAAAAATAAGGCAGCCAGGCTGTTCGATTAAATTTCCTCCTTTGGTAAGGATTGGCTTTGAGTGATAGGGGATGTGATTGGAATTCGTCTTTTCTTTGTCTCATCAAGACACCCGAAGGGCCGGCCATATGTACCTCGGGAGACTCGGCCCATTCAAATCAAAATAGAACGAGCACCTACGACTAAGAAGAATAGAATGTCGACCACAGGGTAAGATGATCTTCTAATACGAGGGCGAGTGACTGGTAAAGTCATTAAACTTAGTTCTTTTTATCAACATGGCTGCAAGTGGACTAAGTTTATGTGTTTAAACTGACTACGACCAAAGTCGTGGCTACTTCAATCAAAAAAGGGCGATCCCCTATTCAAACCGAAAAAAGTACCTCACCTCACTTACGAAGAAGTAGTTGGAGCTGGGCTCTGAACTCGGAGAGTTTTCTTTTGTTTTCTCTTTCTAAGAGCGGTCTGATCAAGTAAGGGATCAGACCCCTCCTGGTGTTTGAACTAGTCATTAATGGTCGGCTTAATTGGTATCCTTTCGGTATGCCTTGCGAACACTTTCTTTTCTAGTCTTTCATCTTCTCTAGAGAAGCGAAACTCGAACGGATAGAGCAGATGGTCCAACTACATAACTTTTTCTTTTTCATTACTTCCATGGTCGTGCCTTGTGGCACGGCAGCACCCGTACTATTGAAATGGTTTGTCAGTAGAGATGTTCCCACAGGTGCCCCTTTTTCCAATGGTACTTTAATTCCTATTCTTATCCCTTCATTCCTTCTTTTGGTTTATCTACATTCCAGGAAATTAATACGCTCCATGGACAGAGTCAAAAGTGGAGTCTTGGTCAGAGCAAGCTGCCCTATTTTATTACCAGACATAATTGGGAGAAGCTCATCCGAAACTAGAGCGAGAAACGCCTTATTTAGTTTCGTTCCCATTCTTCCTTTTCTTCTTCTCGAATCCAAGGGGGACTTCCCCTATTTAGAATCTTTTTGCGGTGTGCTCCGTTTACTATTCTTTCGTACTTTCTTCTCTTTATCACGCGATAGGTCAGCGAAGCGTGAGCGGGCGCGGAGAATAAAACGCCAAACACTTCGGACTAACGGGAATGAGCAACGACGAAATGACAAGATAAAGTGCCCCGGGCGCCCCCATTTAGAAAGAAGGGTCGAAGGGTTTGGACCTGTAGCTTTCCCCGTGCCCCCTTCGTCGGGTGGTGCTTGCATGGGGGGTGTGCTACCAGAAATCGGGCTTAAAGCTCCCGCCTTACCAACGAGCCGACAGCTGATGGCTGTTGGTCACGACTACTACCAAAAAGTGAACATGAAGATGAATATTTCACATGGGGGAGTGTGCATCTTTATGTTGGGTGTTCTTCTGTCGTGCGACCCGGCGGCTTATGTGCGACCTGTGGCCCACGCCTCCTATTTGTTCAGGGCGGGCGGCGTGAACTCTGATTCGACCCGGGTATTAAATCCCGCCGCTGCGGTGCTCAGTTGAATCCTTAACCTTGATAGGAAGATGGCTTATTCAAAAATTCGTGCATAAGGGTAAGGAACTTTGGATGAACTAATGCGAATGGGTGTAAGCTTCGCTGCTCGAAAACACCCAGTGCTGACCACACTGAGAGACACGAACGCGCAGGTAACGCCAGTTGGCGAAGTGGCGTGAAGCATCCCTAGCGGTACGAAAAGCGAGGTCGTGATGATATCATCTACGTCCGTACCGCTCCTCGTGGAGTCGATCCCGCATCCAACTCAGTCTTTGACCAGGGAACGGGAGAATTCCCACTACCGCTGGCAGGCCAGCCGGGCCGTG
>JAUEKU010000007.1:1850971-1900610 GCA_032274805.1 Gypsophila paniculata
AATTCATTTTAAAAACGAAATCGATAAATTAAAACGGCATTGTTTTATTAAAATGCTTAGTCCAATTCATCATCGGGCCAGTTTTGGGGGTACGGATACGGGTATCTACACTTACAAATTATTTTTTTAAAGGTATACGACACCCTAAAATACAAGATTTTGGATCGATTCGGGTTTGGATTTAAAATGTATCAGTAATAGGTTTGGGTTGGGTTTTTCTATAATGGAAATGAATTGGACTTTTTAGAATAGATTTGGATTCGTGTTTAAAACAAGTGGATTTGGATTGGATTTTTTTTTTCATTTGGGTCAATTTGATTTTGGTTTAATATCGAACTAAATTGTCATTTCTAAATTGACTCGACCCAATGAAAATAAATCTATGTGATCTGAAAATGAATAAAAAATAACTAATTTAATATACGCCTAAAAAGTAACAAAAACTTTTAAAAAATAACCTATTGTAATCAAGATCACCTTGTTGACTAAATGCGTATGATTTGACCTGATACTAACACGATTCGAAAATGACCCGTACCAATCTAAATCCTAAACAACTTGATAAGAACATAACCGAAACAAACTGGAGACCTGAAATAACACGACTCGACTCATTCCAAAATATTAATCAGACCAAAATTCAACCCGACTTGAATGACCAAAATTGTGTTATACTGTAACCCGTGAGTCATATCCTAATAAATAGAGAGACGGAGAAGAAATAAAGGTGCTCTCACCAAATCAATATCACAATCATTGCCCCCCTCTCTCTCTCTCTCTTCTCTCACACACACACACAGAGTCACACGTATATACGAACACAGGCACTCAGTGGCAGAAGAGTCAAACTCAGTGAAAATGGGTGAGAAGAAAGAGGAAGAAATAATGAAGGGAAGAAGTGACAAGAGAGAGTACAGGAGATTAGTCCTCCCTAACTCCCTTCAAGTTCTGCTCATCTCCGACCCTCTCACCGACAAGGTTCCTTTCTTTCTTATCTCGTTTCCCACTTTCATGTCTTATCTCGTGTCCCACCGTCCTATCATTTTTTTTACCGCTTCATATTGGACAGTGTGCGGCGTCGATGAATGTGAATGTTGGCCACTTCTCCGACCCTGAATCCCTCCCTGGCCTCGCCCACTTCCTCGGTACGTCCCGTCTGCTTTCCTTGTTTCTTGATTCCCGTCTACTTGTTCCTCATCTACGGCTGAGCAAAAATATACGATATGGTTTTATAACACGAATCTGATACGATACCCGATTTAAATTATACGACTTTCCATATATCAGTTATCATATCTCGTATCATAAAATTTTCCGACCATATATATGATGTGTGATAAACGATTCTTTGTCACATTAAAATTACAGTTTTGCTCACCCCTATGACCTCATTTATCTATCTTTTCGCTAACTTTATCCCTTTTTATTTTCCTCTCAGAGCACATGCTGTTCTATGCTAGTGAAAAATATCCTATCGAAGATAGTTACAACAATTATATCTCTGAGGTACTTGTACTTGTTCTTCTCGAATTTATCTATTAACATACTCTTGTTATTATTGCTGCTTTTGATTGGACACAGACGTGTACTCATGTATCGATAATCCAGTGTTGAAAAGATTCACAGTATTAGGACTGGCTACAGTACATGCGTTTATCTTTACGAAGATACTGGTATACCTCTTCCAGTATTAAGCCATATACTTCATCATACGAGTATACGTCTCTACTGAGAATGAATTAAATTTCTTACGTTTCTAAATTGTCATGCTAAAATGCTAATGTCAATGCTCTTCTTTGTTGATTTGTCGTTTTCAGCATGGGGGCATTACTAATGCTTTTACAGGGGCCAAGGATACCAACTTTCACTTTGAAGTCAACTCTGATGCATTCGAGGAGGCTCTTGATAGGTTTCCGCTGTTTCTTCTTCGTTTCTTTTAACCCTCATCCTTTCCGCTATGATTTCCTTTCTTGCAGGAGGTCTGACGTCATCTTAACCTTGACCTTAACCTTGATGCTTTTGGTTCAGATTTGCGCAGTTTTTTATCTGTCCGCTCATGTCTCCTGATGCTACTACGAGGGAAATTAAAGCTGTGGATTCAGGTACCAATTATTTTTTCCCCAAACGGGGCCAACTTACTTGGTCAAGGCTTGTGTTTCTTAGAGGTTTTCGTGTTCAGTTTACTGATTTTGATTTCTATGGTTTATGCTCTTCTCAGAACATCAAAAGAACTTGCTTTCTGATGCATGGCGCATGAGCCAGGTATTTGTCTAGACTCTAGTGAGCTTCTAATGTTGTTGTCATTTTCATAAGGCTATGTGACTATTTCCTCCATCCTATTCATCCAGCTCCATTTTCCTTTTTTCTTTTTGGGCGACGGAATTTTTGAATATTTGGGCTAAAAGA
Source organism: Gypsophila paniculata (assembly GCA_032274805.1). Classification (NCBI taxonomy): domain Eukaryota; kingdom Viridiplantae; phylum Streptophyta; class Magnoliopsida; order Caryophyllales; family Caryophyllaceae; genus Gypsophila; species Gypsophila paniculata. The sequence continues at coordinate 1,853,378 of JAUEKU010000007.1, forward strand.
ATAGGATGGAGGAAGGGAGTACTTTGAGTTAAACTGACTACATATGTACCTAATTCCATTTCGTTGTATTTCTGGCATCAATTTAAGCTGAAATTACATGCTGTCGTTACTTGTTGAGATAGACTGAACAATAGCTTGGCTTGTGTCGTCTTCCGGTTTCGCCCTCTTTTTTATTAAACTCACATCAGATTGTTTTTATGGGGATGTGGCGTTGTATGGCTAGTCATAGATTGCTTGCCATTCTAATACTTTTCTTTTTATTTGTCTATTTTCAGCTTAATAAACATTTAAGTTCACCAGTCCATCCTTATCACAAATTTAATACAGGTAACTGTTACTGTCTGGAAATCCGAACACTCGTAAGTACTTCATTCTTTTTCAATTTAATTTTGATGACCTGTAGACCTCTCTAGACAACAGCGTGCGATTTGTCTTTTTTATTTTCCTGGTAGCCAAATGACAACTTTGGAGGCTGGAACAGCAGGCTTGAACAACACTTAAAACCTCCCACTTATTCTTGAAAAATTTAACATGCCAATAAATTTATCATTGATTATAGCAGATGAGTCTTATCAAACTCTTGTTAGCAGTTGGACGTGCCGACTTTCTGAATACGTGATAGTTTATCATTAAGTTTAAAAGGTTTCTTTCGACCTCTGAATGTGAGTTGACTGTAAATAGATCTAACAGTCTTACTCGAGATTTCCTGTCAGAAAGTATGCACTATGCAGTGAACTAGTGAAGGCTCCTTGTACGTCTGAAATGATATTCCAAGGATTTCTTAGATGAATCCCCAATACCATGTTCCTTTAGGGCGGAGGCTTTTCTAATGCAACCAATGTCACCAAATTACTCGCGTGATACAGTGAACAGCTGTGCACTAGCCGCTACTGTAATCTTAGGTCTTTTTATGCTTTTATATGATGAACTCTAGGTGTCTATAATCCTATCAAATCAAACTAAAATGGGTTCCATAGTAATGTCTAAATACCTTGCAATGCCTAATCAGGCTATAGCTTGGCACACTCTTAGTGTGCTCTAAACTTGTATCGGTATTCATTGTGAGAAAAGTCTGTCTGTGTAAATTTACCTCTAGTGAAAGAAAGCTTATCTTTGTTGTTTAATAGCCATATGATGCAGTTGGCTATCCAGATATTGATGGTCTGAGTTTGCCATAATTGCAGGTAGCTGGGACACTCTGGAGGTTCGGCCCAAGGAAAATGGTGTTGATACACGGGAAGAATTGCTTAAATTTTATGAGGAGTATTATTCATCAAACCTCATGCAACTTGTAGTGTATGGCAAAGGTTTCAAGTCCTCTGCCTTTGCCTGCGTTGAAGCTTTAACTCCACTCTTTCCTGCACGCTAAGAATCTCTTTTGTTGTGTCTCAGATAGTCTTGATAATATTGAGAGGTTGGTGGAATCGAAATTTCAACATATTCGGAATACAAATAGAAATTTCATCAGCTTCCCTGGTCAGCCGTGTACGTCAGACCAGCTTCAGGTAAGCTATTCACAAATCACAATGCTTCGATATTGGCACTATTTTATGTCCCAGTTGCTCATTACCTGTCTTTGCCTGGTCTAGATCCTTGTTAAAGTTGTTCCAATCAAAGAGGGACATAAGTTGAGGGTTATATGGCCAATCACTTCTGGCCTTCGTTATTACAAGGAAGGACCAAACAAGTATCTTGGACATCTTATTGGCCACGAAGCAGAAGGCTCTTTGTTCTACGTTTTAAAAACGTTGGGTAGGTTAATCTCATCCCTTTTATGCTTTACAAAATACAACTTCGGTTTTTTAAGGTTTCCATGTGTGCTTAAAAATTGAACTCTTACTGAAGTAGAGAGGGAAATCTTCAGGCTGGAAGTTTTTAACTGTTTATCTAAAACTCACGCCTTCAGATATCCATTATGGGGAGGCCATACAGAAGCTACAAGATATGTCAAGATTAGTTGAGTACAAATTTATATTTAAAGTAACAAAAATTAAGATATGATGGTTTCTAAATACCCTCTTTGGCACCACTTTTTTATGATACAACCTTCCTAGGTAGTCTGTTGAAAACAACAATGCCTCAAGTGGTTCTAGAAATAGCAAGGTTAGGGGGGTTGATTTTGAGGATGTTTTATATTTGCATTTATTTAGCTTGCAAATTATAGATGGAAATATGACATCAATTGAAAAACCATATGAGACATAAGCATAGTGCAGATCGTTAACATACTTTGAAAAATAAGTGATCATGAAACTCCCAAATCAGGGACATACCTTGAGATTTACACTTTCATGTGAAGAGAGGTATTATTTTTAAGATATATCTTGATATGTTAGAAATAATAATAACTGGGGGCTCACCACTCCTTCGATGGTCCTTCATTAGCTTTTTGCCTGTGTGCAGTTTGAATATGTTTTACATGTGTGCATGTAGACGTAGTTTAACTCTTAATTGGAGTGCTTGTTTTCAGGATGGGCTACTGGTTTATCTGCTGGTGAAAGCGAACAGACTGCCGAGTACTCTTTCTTTAAAGTTACTATCGATCTGACAGATGCAGGAGATGGTGAGTGCTTATTCTCATATGCTTGTTGGAACTTTCTATTTAAGTAATCTCTCATTAGCCACATCCATTATGTAAAATCCCAGGATCCAAGGTTCATGATCACCAGTTTTGTACTAACAGAAACCCTGTGGTTTATAATTTCACTCACGATTGCTTCTATCCTTGTTTAAATTGTTGATTCCTAGCAATTTACTGAAGAAGCCAGGATATACTCTTCAATGTTGACTTGCAACAGAGTCATAGATGTGTCTAACATTACTAATAGTTGGGGGGCTCATTACTTAACGTCAATCTCTGATGAGGATGACATATAAAGCTCTAAGTGAAGGTTGCAGTTTTGTATTTAGAAAAGGGTGGATTTTTTTTTTATTGATCTGCAGCAAAGCCATCCATTTTGGTTACATTTACTATTTTATGTTTTTAAATGACTAATGTTGGTTTCCCTTCTCTCTTTGCAGATCATATGCAGGATGTTGTAGGCCTGCTTTTCAAATATATCCAGCTTTTACAGAGTGATGGTGTTTGTGAATGGATTTTCAACGAGGTTTGTATTTTCCTGCATATTGTTTTGTCAACCATTTAAAAGAGAGCACATTGCTGGAGACTTTGTTTCTGAAATTTCTTTATTTTGTGTATTTTATTCATTTATATGGTATTCTAAGACGAAGTCATCTTCCCTTTGCAGGTTGCAGCTGTTGGTGAGACATCGTTCCATTATCAGGAAAAAAGTCCTCCCATCGATTATGTAGAGAGTATCTCAAGCAATATGCAGGTAGGCTTTGCATTGCTCTTGTAAGAGCTTCCAAGTTCTTTATTATACATATATTAAGATATGGATTTGTAAGAAAAACTTGTTCATTTGATGTGTGTCAATGAGCTTTTAGATGAGTTCATGATTCAGTGGGATAATAGAAAAATGGAGATCTGCATGCTAGTACAAAGGTCTATCAATTATTTCGTTGATCACTCCTGGAGATGACCTTAGCTGATATTTCATTTACACTTTATATATTTGTAGGGAGTGTTTTTATCCTTTGTTTATCAACATGCTTCATTTCTGTGATGGTGTTGTAAGATACAGTATGTCTATTTACGAACAATATAATGAAAATTTATGTCTTAATTCGAGGACTAATTCAGGTGACCCTTGTATCTACTAAGAAGTTGGAGACAAGTTTGTATATGCCTCTTGATGGAGATAGTTTTACATCTATCTATGCTGTTTTTAATTTTTCTGTCACCTTACATATGTCTTTTGCAGCTATATCCACCTAGCTATTGGCTGGCTAGATCATCTTTGCCATCCATTTTCAGTCCAAGCACTATCCAAATGATACTACATGAGCTTACCCCGGATAATGTCAGGTTGGTGGCTTTTGTGCCTTCTCTGTTTCTGGTTTGAGTATGCTGCCTCCTTTTTGGATCTCTCTTGGGATTTTAAATCCCATTTGGTATATTTAAGGGACTGTTTGGTTAGGGGTTTAAAAGAAAGGGAAAAGGAAAAGGGGAGAGTGAATCCCTATGTCAGTGTTTGTTTGTCCACTTTTTTCATTCCTTTACACCGTTTCATTCCCTCTCATTTCCCTAATTCCCTCTATTTTTATTCCCCTCACCCACAAGGGTTTTACATTTCTTTCCCCTCCCACCAACACTCATGCCTTCTCACCACCTCTCACCATTGCAAAACCACCCCACCCGGCCACCAAGATCGACGGACCACCACGCCGTGGTTAGTCTAGAACCACCTGGACAACGCCGGCACCGGCGTCGACGCACGTATTCAGCCGGCGACACACCTACCTTGACGATAACTTTGTCCCGTTCTTACCACCACCACTACTAGATCTGGTTTTCTAGGATTGGGGGAGGAAGTTTTGGGGAAGAGAGTGAGGAATCTAAGGAGGGTAGTGGTGTTTCGATTCTTACGGTTGTGGTTTGCGAACGATAGAGGGACTGTTTCTAGGAGAGTGGCGTCGGCAAGGGTAAACGGCGGAATGTCGGCAACACCAATGGTGGTGGTCTCGGTGTAGAAGAAGGTGGTTTTATGTTGTCGGTGGTGAGTATAGACCGCGGATGCGGTGGATGTGGGTGGTGGATGGATTTATTCTCTTTATATATTTCAACCAAACACTTGACTACTTTTGGGGGTTTCCCACTACTTTCCCTTTGTATCCCTTTTTTTATTCCTTTTTCCTTTCCTTGTGTTGAACCAAACGCCCCCTAAGTTTATTCTGATTGATTGTAGATTCCTCCGCGTAGTGTTAATATCACAAATGATTCTTTTTAGGTTGTACTTGTACTTGAAAATGAACAACTTAGTCAAGAGTGGAAACTGCAAGTGGATATTAATATGACTTGTCATTGGAAAAGTGATTTGGTACTTCTGTTCTTTGGCTTGGTGTTTTGATTTTTGGTGACAATGTTTAGATCTTTGAGGTTTTAGTTGAACAAAAGTAAGAGAATAAGACAAAAGGCTTTAGCAGGCTTGGATTCCCTGATGCATAGGTGATTTTCTTGTAGGATTAATTTGCTGTGGTTTTGGGTTATTTACTGTGTAGAATAATTTATGATGGATGTTTCCTGTCCAAATCGATGGGAATTTAGATGAGAATCAAATGCAAATATGGCTCTTATAATTAAAGAGGTGGAAAATTGCACGATATATACACTATTGGGATCGAAGGAAGCATTCATTTTACTGCATGTATAACACTAGGTTGTATGCTATTCTACCATGATGCTATACTTTTAGGAGCAATATGTGTCTACCTGTCTATCAAGGATGCGGGTATTCAATCGTCCTTCTTAAGCCATAATCTTGCATTATAGAGGAAAGGAAGAGAACAGGGTGTGGAGCACTTAGCATGATTTTTGACATACTTAAGCCATAACCTCTCGAATGTCTTTTTGTTTCCTTAAAACTCTCAAATTTTCTAACTTCTAAATTTATTTTATTTTTTTAAAGATGTGTACTCTTTTTAGAACATTCGAGTCTGAGTCCTAGTAAGTAGTTACACAATTCATATGACCGTTCTTGCCATCCGTTGTCCTTTTCAGGCACGTCTTATGTGATGGAGACTGATTATGGTATTCTTGAATCCACTTGCATGTGATATTTTTCATGGTTTTACTGATTCTAAGGATGATTCATGTTACCTCACAACATATTAATTTAGGACTAAGGCTTTGATGTTATATCAGGCAATCCCTGAAAATTATTGACTAACGTTTTCTTGTTGTTAGGATATTTTGGGAGTCTAAGAAGTTTGAGGGGAAGACAGACTTGACGGAGCCATGGTATGGAACAGCTTATTCCCTTGAGAAGATATCTGACTCGGTGATTCAGGTGCCTTCAGCTCCCTCATGTTTGATATCAGATTTATCACAAATATTACTATAATGGCATATTAGCATGGTACCACCACTTCAAATTTCATTGAGCTTATGTGTATAGTTTCTGAGTTTGCAAAAGTTTATAAGCTAATTTGTAAGTTTTAAAGTAAACATTGCAACTCAATAACTTTACGTTAAAACTCAATAACTTTGTAAGAAAAACTCAAAAACTTTACAAAAAAAACTCAAGAAACATAAAAGAAGTGGTATTATCACTGGTGGTATAATGTACTTATTGCATATTTATCTGTTTTTTACTGTATTTATTTATTTATTTATTTTGCTGCACACTGGTTCTTGTTAGACCTGAGCCTAGGACCTCAGATTCATCCCGACTTGTAACAATAGTTTCACTATCACTACTAAGTAAAAAAAAAAAAATTCAAAATATTAATTTATGAAACTAAATTATTTAGTTTCAATATTCAATAGTCTTTTACAGAATAATAATTTAGGACTGGAACTAGTACTTGTAGATACTTGTAAGATATGGCCAAAGATTTACTTTGTAACCGTGCAAAATGAAATGGGAAGAAAAATAGAAAAATAGAGAGATTACATTTTTTGCGTATGTATACTAACTTCTCATGAACTCTTCAGTTTATTATAAAACGATATAAGGAAAGTATTGATATGCTTATTTAAAAGTGCTATTTAGCTGAATATGTGATTTTTATTAGATGCTAATGATATATTTGATTGGTTCATTTTTGGTTGCAGCAATGGATGTCCACATCTCCTGACGAGCACCTACATCTACCAGCAGCCAATGTATTCATCCCGACTGATTTATCTCTTAAAGAATTGGAGGAGAAGGTATACGAGCTCTCATGCCCATTTCTTTGCAGTTTGTGTTTGTGTGCAAAGATTTATTTGTAGAGGATTTTTGATATCTGGGCTAATTTGAATAATTTATACAGGTTGAATATCCTATCCTTCTGAAAACATCATCTTATTCAAGATTATGGTTCAAGCCGGATACAATGTTTTTTGTCCCCAAGGGTTATGTGAAAATAGATTTTCACTGCCCTAATGCCAGAAACTCCCCTAAAGCAGAAGTTCTTACTGACATTTTTACGCGATTGTTAATGGATTATCTGAATGAATATGGTATGCTACCAATACCTCCATTAAATGTTCTTATGGAAAGTTCCATGCACTAATGCTCTGTTGGTACTAAAAAGTACCCTATGTTTCTTTCTTTTATTTACTGTGTGCAAACATCACTCAATGCCGGAAAGGCTGAAGAAACCCTCAGCTTCAATTGTTTTTTTTTGTCCCTGGAAAGGGTAAGGGGGGTAGACTTGTGCAGCCTAACCACTTCGTTGAAAGCGGTCAGATTTGCGCAGCCCAACCACTATGTTGAAAGCTGTCGGTGATTAAAAAATGTGTCGGAGTTGTCATCAACTGACTGCTATTTAATGTGTTACAGAGTATATTTTCAAAAAAGATGGTTTTTGGCGCATTATGAACTTTCAAAGTACAGATATATTCACGAAATATCTATTTAATCTCAAAAATATTGAATTTAATATTTCTTTTTAACTTTTAACTTTGTCTTGTGTGAGGTTTGAATACTACCGCATGCTCTTTTATATAGTCCTTCTAAGGGAATTTTAGTTTTATACAGCTTTCAATCAGAATCTTCTCTTATTTTTTAAGCTTCAGTTTTCTGATTTTTGCCTGTATTTTAGCGTATTATGCTCAGGTTGCTGGTCTTCACTATGCAGTCTACCAGACAAATAGTGGTTTTGAGGTACTATTTTTGTTTTCTTGAATGATTCCTTAACGATGGATATTTAATGCTGTGTTCTTATGCTTTATTTCATGGACTTGAAGTATTTATAGACCACTGTTTGTGAGAACTCTCTTGTTAGACTGTTAATGGCTTAAACTCTTGTTTCTTTGTGGAGTGCTATATCGTCGCACTCTACGAGATTGAGCAACCTTGTGGAGTGGATGATAGAGCATCCTCTGTCTATTTGGAGTTTATTTTTTTCTCTTTAATTTATTGTTTCTTATGTTTTTCTAAATTTTTGATTCATGTAAATTTGGTTTTTTGCTTTTTTTTTTCTTTCTCTCTCTCTCTCTCTCTATTACTCTGTAGTTTATTTAGTTTTGTGAATAAGGTTTGTTTATTGTTATTAGATTATGCTTATTCATTGTTTGTTCCGAACCTGTAGGTGACTGTGTTCGGTTATAATCACAAATTGAAGAACTTGTTGGATGTGGTCATTGATAAAATTGTGAAGTTTGAAGTAAAACCTGAGAGGTTTGCAGTTATAAAGGTAATCAATGTTCTCTATTGGAAATGATTTGCTCTTTATAATTGGTGAAAGGAGGATGTATTAAAACTTTGCAGACTTGGAGTCATATTTATACTTGTTTCACACTAACGATTAATCACATTTCCATAATGTTTATGATTGTGTGCCAGACAGCTTTTGGTTTAATTTTTCTTGCTAACATTATCATCAACTTTTGAGTTTTGATTATTATTTATGGACGGTTACAGGTAATCATTTATGTTAGCCGACCCCAATTGATTTTGGGAGTAAGGCTTTGGTGGTGGTGGTGTTTCAAATGGCGATTCATGCTTGCTAATCCCAAATAATTTTGGGATCATGTGTTTGGATGGTGGAGTTTGGTGGGAAGTGGAAGGGAGTTTGGTTAGCAAATGAGTTTGAAGGGATCCACAAGACTAATCAAAATCCTTCGAAGAGAGGAGAGATTTAGAGGAATTACGTCTAAAAGCTCTATTGCCCTCCCCTTCCCTCCTTCCCCTCCCCTCACCTCCCTTTCCTTCTGTTTTGTTATCCAAACAAGGCCTAAAGCTTCTTATTTGCTGCACAAGTGTGTAGTCTTATGATCTTTTTCATTTTCATGTAGGAGACGATTGTAAAGGAGTATCAAAACTACAAATTTCAGCAGCCATATCATCAAGCAATGTATTACTGCTCACTAGTTCTGGAAGATCATTCATGGCCTTGGATGGAGAAGCTTGATTGCATGCCCCATTTGGATGCTGATGGCCTTTCCAAGTTTATTCCTTTGATGTTGTCAAAAGCGTTTTTGGAGTGTTATGTAGCAGGTTAGTTTTACAAATAAAAATGAAAGACAAATAAAAAAAATCATTCCATCAATCTATGCATGATATCTCTTTACGTCCATTTAATCTGTGCCGCTTGTAATTTCAAAGGAAACATTATGCATGGAGAAGCAGAGTCAATAATTGAGCAAATAGAAAAAGCTTTCTTTGAAGGTTCACACCCTCTCTGCCAGCCTCTTTATCCTTCACAGCATCTGACCAATAGAGTTGTTAAGCTCCAGAAAGGTAAACATTATTGCTATGCGGCTAAAGGAATGAATTCAAGTAACGAGAATTCAGCTCTTGTTCACTACATTCAGGTAATCTCCACCGACCATAATGCTTACTTTTGATTTTGTTTTGCAGCGATTTTAATTATTTTGATCTTTAGTCTCAATTATGATCACTTTACTACCATCCATCCAATTATTATTTTGATGCTGCTCTTGAGAATATTGGATAACTGGCATTTGTGAGGTCTAATATAGCACGAGGATAGAGATCTTTGGTGGCAGTTGCTTATCGTCCTGGGTTTAATTTACATTTTCTGCCAAATGCTGATAGGTTCATCCAGATGATTATGTGGCAAATGTGAAGCTTCAACTAATTGCTCTTATTGCTAAAGAACCAGCATATCACCAGCTTCGATCTGTTGAGCAACTTGGATATATTGTAGCACTAATAAACAGGTAGGGACTTTGTTTATCTAATGTTACTCTCTATTTCGTTATTTTTCTGATTTGTTGCTTGAACATTGAAATCATTGGTGCAGGAGTGACTTAGGTGTCCATGGGTTACAATTTATCATTCAGTCAACTGCCAAGGTGCACTGAATAAAATTGTTGTCTGTATTTGCTTGCTTGTAATATTAGACTCATGTATTTGCTATGCTTCCCAGGGCCCAAAGGATATTGATAGCAGAGTTGAGGCTTTTCTTAAAGATTTTGAGACACAGTTTCGTCAACTTAGTGAAGAAAAATTCAAAGTAAGTTGAAAATGTCAACTATATAAATAATGCTGTGTTATCTTTGATATGGGTCCGAATTAAGTATGACTAAATATCTCAGCGTTATTGAACTAGTATAAATTAATTTAGCACCTAGACTAGAAAAAGTTGGGTAGAAAGATCTCCAGCCATGTTCTTTACATTACGACTGCACATATTGACCTCCTTTTTCTAAACAGAGAAATATGGGATCACTGATTGATATGAAGCTCGAGAAGTACAAAAATTTGAGGGAAGAATGTAGATTCTTCTGGAAAGAAATCTCTGATGGCACATTTAAATTCGACAGAAAAGAGTCTGAGGTATGTTTAGAATTTGGAAATGGGATATGTATTATGGTGGAAATGTGCTAACTGCTAAAGTTGTTATAAAAGGTGGCGGCATTGAAGCAGTTGACCCAACAGCAGCTGGTTGATTTCTTTGATGATTTTGTAAAAGTCGGTGCAAGTCGAAAGAAAAATTTGAGCATCTGGATTTACGGGTCCTCACATTCATCAGACTATGAAGTTGATAAATCAAGTGCAGACCATTCTCACATTGATGATATTTTCGCTTTTAAAAGATCACAGCCGCTTTATGGCTCATTTAAAGGAGCCCAAAAGCCACCCAAACTCTGACGGATTTGATTGCATGAAAGGCCCCAATAAAGTCTAGCAGTCTCCGATGGGTTTAGTCTCTATTCATCAATTTGATTTGAAGAGCGGCACTGAAATGTTGATGTAGTTGAAGATGAAATTGACGTTTCATATAAATAAATAAATAAAAAACAAATCCAACAGATAGAACAATAAATGGGATTGTTGAAGAGAGGTGTCGATTTGCTTCAAAACTGAATGTTGTAGAAACTCATCGTTTTATACTTTCATTTCAGCTGACATTCTGTTTTTGGACTTCAGTTTTGGAGTGAGTGTTTGGTGAACTCCTGTGGTCCTGTCCATGTTATGCTAAATTACTGGGCTTTCTTTCGTCCCTCTAGAAGATAAGCTCTCTCCTGCAGCCTGCATGCAAAAATTGTTGTATTTTTCATGACAAATTTAAAATTTGAGTCTCTACAACCTCTTAAAACACGAGACTTTGGATCGCTTCAGGTCTGCATTCGAAATGAATCAGTAATAGATTTGGATTGGACTTTTTTTTTATACATGGTTGGATTTTTGTAGAGTGGATTTGGACTCGGGTTTTAAATAGGTGGGTTTGGCATGGATATTTTTACTTGGGTCGATTCAGTATCGGTTTGGGATCGGGCTAAATTGCCATTTCTGGGGACAATCTTCCTTGTGATCATGGAGTATATGACCAGGATATATTAATCTGCTCCGCATTACAAGGATTATCACACAATTGATTATTCAGAAGAGATGATACAAACTAAGTTTTTGTCATACAATGCTTGGAGTCCACGGAAATGGCTCAAAAATAGTCATGAACGCTCACAGGCTAAATTTTCACATGATTCACCTATCAACTCCTTCAATCTTGTCTTCGACTTCAGAATACAACTGCTTCAACTGTTCAATGTTTTCCTCGGACGTATCCCAGTAGCCCCTACCATTGGCCTCCAGGAATGTCTGAACCAACTTCCTGAAAGAATTGGGGTTGGTGTTCATTAGCCTCTTCAACATCTCTTCGTCTTTGATGAAAGTTGTATTTGCCTCTTCGTATACCCAGTTGTCCACCTGTCCTGAGGTTGCACTCCATCCAACTGTGTTGGTAAGTCGTTTTTCAATCTCACGCACACCCTCATATCCAGTTGACAGCATTCCTTCATACCACTTTGGATTCAGCAGCTTTGTTCGTGCATCTAAACGCACCGTCTCTGAAAGCGTACGCACCTGAGAATACCCAGCGTCAGACTATAAAGCTAACAATAAGGTTTAGTCAAAGTGTACATACTCCTGTAATTTCCTTTAACCCATAATAGACAATGACTAAGCTCTGTATACTAAATTGGGAACTAATCTTACCTGAGCATTAGCTGTAGTAGTGTCAGCAATGTAAGCATTGGGCTTCTTCCCGTCTTTGCGCAGCCCCTGTACCAGATTCGTGGGGTCGGAGTCAAAGTAGTGACTGACGTCAGTTAAAGAAATTTCCGATGAATCCAGATTCTGAAATGTTGCTTCAGCTGTGGCCAGAGCCATTTCAAACACCTTTCGCTTTTCAGTCATCCCTACACCGGGAGCATCACTGTCAAAGGCAAATGACTTTCTGCTCAAGTACATGTCTTGAAGCTGCTTCTCGTCATTCCATGAAGAGTTCTCGACAGCAAGGTTGACGTTGGAAGAGTAGGAGCCTGATGCGTTTGAGAAAATTCTTGTAGCCGCCTCTCTCACATCAACACCAAGGGTGTTGGCTTGTTCAAGTGCATGTTTCCTGACAAAGTTTTGGTCCTCTGGCTCATCAAGCTCTGCCACCATCTTAACTGCTCGATCAAGAAGGTTCATCTGAAAAACAAAGCAAATTTATATGGCAGCTACAAAATCGGCCAAAATACACATAATCTGAAATACATTTTTGCGTAGGCTATAGCAAACAGGTTTCAATTAAACAAGTAAGCAACAACTCAAATTTATTACTGTAGTAAAAAACTGGTTTCAGAGATAGATTAGACCACGATATGGTAAAACAAGGTGAGGAATCACAGAATCTGGCGACTAAAGCTCCAAGTTGAAAGCTCACCCAACACTAACCATAAAAGAGTGAGTTTGTATTAATCAAGATCTTCGTATTTTTCTTTCTCTTTTTTTAAGCGAGAGCTCTACACCTTGCATGTTAAGTAGCCTACATATCCAAGGGTTAATAGAGTTTACCTGGTTAATGAATAGGTCTCTGAAAACTCCTGAGCAGTTGACAACAACATCAATTCTAGGCCTTCCGAGCTCCTCGAGGCTGACTGGTTCCACCTTGTTAACTCGTCCAACTCCATCAGCAATTGGCCTCACCCCAATCATCCACAGAACCTGAGCTAGTGACTCTCCGTAAGTCTTGATGTTATCAGTTCCCCACAATACGAGTGCAACTGTTTCCGGATATTTCCCACCATTGTCAGCCTTCTGACGCTCAAGTAGCCTATCCACAACCACTTTGGCACTTTGTAATGCTGCGGTGGTAGGGATGGATTGTGGGTCCAAGGCATGAATGTTTTTCCCAGTAGGAAGCACTTTAGGGTTCCTGATTGGATCACCACCTGGACCTGGCTCTACGTATTTCCCTTCAAGAGCTTGCTTCAAACTTCCTAACTCATTATCAGCGACAATCAACTTCAAACAGTCCCCCAAGAATGCAAATAGTACTCTTAACTTTTCCCTGTCAGCTCTGTAAAATTTAGTGTCAGATAAGTACTGAATCCATGGCTCATTCAAGCTGAACCCGAGAAGTGATGTCAATTTGTCATTCACATTAACAACTTGACCCTTCTCATTAGTTGTTCTTTGCACGAAAGACATAATGGCTCCACGTGACGCCTCAGTTATTTGCCTAAGCAACTCAACATCTTTCAACACACCCTTGTCGTTACCTCTATACACATCCTCTATCTCCCTTCCAACACACTCGGCCAGTATAGATGGGAGTGCTGAAATTCCTTCTTCAGGACGGTCTAGAGCTGCAATGTTGACCAAAGTGGCAACTGCTTCCAGAGCGGTAGGAGGCTCACCAATGATGTGGAGCCCGCAAGGCAAAAGCCTGGACTCGATCTCCATGATCTTAGAATAGACTTTTCCAACAACAGAATCTCTTTCTTTGGCAGAGATTTCAACCCCTTCCTCGGGGAGATCCACATCTTTATCAAGATTGCATTGCCTGGCTGTGCTGATGATGGAACTAACGATCTGCTGGCCACGTCCTGTATCTTTAAGGGATTGGTAGGAGGATATAAGTTCACCCAGCTGTTTGAGGCCCTTGTAAAGGCCTGCATTTTCAGCTGGAGGGGTCAAATAACTGATAGTGTTGGCATAGCTACGCCTTTTGGCAACTGTGGCTTCTGAGGGGTTGTTAGCCGCATAATAATAAATATTCGGAATGTTCCCAATGAGACTGTCGGGGTAACAGACATCACTCATCCCCACCTGCTTGCCAGGCATAAATTCCAGCGAACCATGAGTGCCGAAGTGGAGAACGGCATCAGCTCCAAAAATCTTCTCCACGAAAGAGTAATATGCAGCAAAGCCATGGTGAGGGCTAGCTGATTTTGAGAAAAGCAGCCTCATGGGATCTCCTTCATAACCGAAAGTAGGCTGAACTCCAATAAAAACATTTCCATACTGCTTACCGTAGACCAACAGATTCTCTCCGTCTGAATTCAGATTGCCAGGGGCTTTTCCCCAATTTTCTTCCAAGAGTGTCGAATAAGGTGTTAGCTGTTGGTACTCTCTAACACTCATTTTGTATGCAACATTCAGGTTGGGACTGTTGAATTGAGCTTCTTTATCATGGATTACATCTTCAATTAAGGCTTCTGCACTCTCTGGGAGGCCCTGAACATTATAACCATCCTTTTCGAGCTCTTTTAGGACGGCATAAATTGATGCAAACACATTCAAGTAGGCAGCAGTTCCAACATTCCCTTTGTCTGGAGGGAAGCTAAAGACGGTGATGGCTAATTTTTTCTCTACCTGCACCGTTACCCAAAAGTGTCAACATTCCACTTTCTCAATTGAGCAAACTCTTTGTTTAAATTTCAAGACACAAGTTTTGCAGCCACATCGTATAGTTAACATCAAGCAGCAAAATAGTTCAGGAAGTAATGATATAATGTACTATCAATTGAACATAACGTTTCTTCACCATCAAGACAGCCACTAATATTATATGCTTTTCAAAGTCCTTCATTACTATTTCTTCTTTACCATAAGAAAACATGAATATCAGAGATTCATCCACTGAGTAGTGACAAACAAGCCTAGGAATTCAGAATCATGACAGAAATGACATTATTAAACACGTTTCTTTATAGATTCCTCCATATATAGCTACTTTAAGAGTTATTCAATGCCATCGGAAACTTGCACGACATACACATGAAATTACCTTTGTTTTCCTCCTCAAGTCAGCCCATTTAATGGCTCTAGTGCAGAGCTGCTCCACTCTCTTGTGAAGTGCATGTGATTTGCCTGCATCAGGCCAAGATTTCAACTATCAGAATGCTCGAAATCCAACTTTGTTTGTAACAGATTGAAAAACATGTCTGTCTTGTTCGAATGAAGAAACATTGCATCATAAAGGAAATGGTAGTCTAAATAAACATTATAGAGCTATTTCAAGATTTGTAATCATAATTATACTTGCTAACATCAACAGTAACTAAAATTCTCAGAAAAGAGAAGAATCTCCCAAAAAAAAGGAATAAAAGAGGGAGAGAATGACTTGCCTGTTCTGGGATCACGGCCAGAGAAAACAATGGGCTCCATGCCACCATCGAGCTCAGGAAGAGCAACCTGCAATGCAACCTGAATAGGGTGCAAACCCAGGGTACTATTAAGCCACTCCTCAGTAGTCTGGAAGACCAAGGGCAATGCAACAATGTACGGCACGTCGAGCTTCATCAACGCCTCAATAGCTCTCGGGTGGTCCTGCCTTGCTGGGCCCCCAACAAGTGCAAAACCAGTGAGCGACACCACTGAGTTTACCATCGGCTTCTTGGTGATTGGATCGATGAAGTACTTCTCAACAGGTCCCGAAAAATCAAGCCCACCTGCGAAAATGGGTATCACCTTAGCTCCTCTCGCCTCCATCTCCATGATGACAGCCACATAGTGACTCTCATCACCAGTAACGATATGACTCCTTTGAAGAACCAACCCAATCACAGGTGCATTCGACGACTTGAGCTTCTGACTTGCATCCCTCCTAGTCCCGTACCAGTTCAAGTACTCCTTGACATCATCATACATACACGGGGCCAAAGGGTGCCAAATCCCGTTATCCAAGTACAGAACGGGGTCTGAATAATCGATTTTGGTGCCTTTCAAAGCGGGAACATAAGACCCGGAAATCATCTTGACGAAGTTGACGAGGTTATCAGGAGAACCACCGAGCCAGAACTGCAGGCTGAGGATGTAAAGCCGAGCATCCTGAGCTTTATCACTAGGCAAGTACTTCAACACCTTAGGCAATGTTCTGACGAGCTTGAGCATACTGTCAGCAAAACCGGCATTGCTGCCACCCTTTTTGTTTCTCTTAAAAAGCTGGAAAAAAGGGCTCTTTGACTGACCAAGTTGAGACATGCTAAAGGAACCCAACTTGTTCAGCCTCATAACCTCGGGCATAGAAGGGAAAACTAGGACGGCGTCCATGCGATCCCTCTGCTTCTCCACTGCATTCTTGACCTTAACAGCAAGCTCCTCCACGAAAATCAAAGACCCGATGAAGATGTTAGCATCCACAAGGTCGTCGCAGAAGCTTTGGTAAGTGTTGGCGTCCCTAAGCTCCTCCACCAAGTAACCCACAACCTCAAAATTGGCAAAGTTGGTGGTGGAGTTAAGGCTTTGAACAGCAGCAGAAAGGGAGGACTGGTACTGAGCTTCTAACACGACATACACGATTTTAACAGTGGGCAAGTGTCGGTTCTGGTTGTTCTTAACAGGTACAATACGTCGAACTTCCGGGGAAGTCTGAGTGAACAGCCCATTACCACCACCAGCCACAACACACTTGATACTACCACTACCTGTACGGGAGTTGAAATGGCGGGTTTTTTTAGGGAGGAAAGAGTGGAGAAAGTAATGCTTCTGAGAGAACGACGAAAGATGGTCAGTTTTTGATGTAGGGAGGGTGAATGCAGATGACACCATGGAAGACATGGTTGGTCTGAATGCTAATGATTACCGACTTTGTAACAACCCGGTTATATAATACAGAGTATAATAGAGAAGAGCAGAAAGAAAGCTCCTGACTGAGAAGAGAGAGTGAGAGAGGGAAGGGGGTGATAAAGAGCAGCAAAATGCAGTGGAGTGAAGACAGTGAGTGGGTGTAGAACACTACACGTGGGCGCAGACAATGTAAAAATTAAGGAAACAAAAGACGTCACTAACTATTAGAGGTGGAGCTGAGCTTAAGTGTAGTAGTGTGTGTAAATGGTGGGTAGTTTATCTGAAAGATAGATATACTGATCAGCTTTTGTGTTGCTATTGGTTCACGTGGATTTCTTCAACTTGCCAGCTAGGATAGTAGGATGGAGGAGTCTCCTAGTCCTAGTGAACTTATTATGTATGTGTGTCTGTGAGTTAAAGTGATGCTGATTTTTGAGGTGAGATCCATATGGGACCAAGTGTCTTTGTTGTCACCCACTCACCCCTTTCAGGCTTCAATAAGTCTCCATAAGACGGGGATCTATCCATCTTAACAATATAACTGATTGAATATCAATCCACTTGTGTATTATAAAACAGGTCTTTCATTTTTCTCCATGCATTCGGCTTTCCGGTCTTGAATAAGAACTTGTGTTCAAGCTTTCACCCTCATTTCCTTCTCTACTCTTTCCTTGCATTCCATTCCTCATACGGACTACTATGCTATGCACACCCACTTCTCCCCTCATTTTCAAGGGTAAAACAATGGGACATGTATACCTGCCAAAATATTTAATGATCTGAACAATTGCATCTACTTCAATGAGGATCCCTTCACCTAGTACCGAGGGCAACGACAATGACACACACCACCTCCCTAGTTTCCGACAACATTCTTCATTTTTGATGACCCATGCCTCTTCCGTCTTGATAATGATATTCACTAAACTACTCGAGGACCATATTTACACTGAATTTAAAGCACTGAAAGTTTACGTTACAAATACTGCAACTTGTTCACACTCAGATCCTCCTGAAGTAGGCAGTAACAGCCTTAAACTTGCCATTCAAGAAATTTTTCTCGACTTCCAGGGACCATGGTGGATCCGCCGACAGAGATAGTTCGGCCAACTGTTCAATATTAACATTTCTAGGCAAGAACATAATTATCCTTGGGGCAACTACCTTGAATGTGTTGAAAAGCAGCTGCCCATCGTACGGCTGAAGCATTTGTATGTTATAGCACTTGGCCTTCACATAATCAGGCCCTCCCCATGGAGGTGAAAGAAAGACTACATCAGCCTTCAACTTTGATGCCATAGAAAGAGAATCTCCCAGTACAAAGTCAATGTTATCTTGAACCCCATAGATCACTGCATTATGATATGCATAATCAATTTTATTCGGATCAATATCGATGGCAATGACATGTTTACTTGTCTTAGCAAACTGTATGGCATTGCCGCCAACACCAGTAAAACAATCGATAACAGTGGCACCTTCACAACACAAAGCTTGATGTTTGGCAATGGCTTCAGGAGTAACTGAAAACCATCCTTCTTCGTCCATGCTAATTCCATCATCAAATCTTGAAAACAGCAAGTATCTTTGACACCAATATTTTGTTATATCAATGGAATTTGCTTCAGCTTGAATAGCCTCATTGTTCTTGATTGACTTTTTCCTTCTTCGAGATTTCTTCTTGGTCATGCGTTTGGTGACATCATCAATAGTATTCTCCGAAGTATTATTATACTCCACGATATCTAGTGACGACTGCAATGTGATCTCATCTTGGCAATGGTTGTCGAGAACACAGGACTCATCTGAGCATATAGCAGGCGATAAGATAGCAGTGGTGTGTTCTCCACAACCCCATGTTTTGTCTGTATTAATTAAGCCAGTGTTATCAATCAAGTCATACTCAGTTGATTGAAGTTCTTCACTTTGGTGTTTCAAGAGAGCAGCATCAGCTCCAGACAACCCCGTATTAGATTCATCAACTGAACACCAGCTTTCACCAGATGCAAAGCTTTCCATACCTGGGGGTGGATCCCATGTGGACACCTTGGTCTGAGCATTATAAAAATAATATTTCGAGTAGGAATAATCCCAATAAGCACTCCAGTCGCCACAAGTGCCACAACATGTCACAGTATAGTTGCATTCCTGGTCAAGAACCACCATGTTCTGGGATTCTTTAGACAAATCAGACAGCTCTAGCTGCTCAATAAAAGCAGAATGAGAGCTCTCTGGGTGCATCAGACCACTTCCCAAGATCGAGCCCTGTTCATTGAGCTGTTCAGTCACATACAAGCCGTCTTCAAGGTGGTTATCAAGCATATTGCTATCAGAAGAGGTGCTTGCTGTAAGCAAGTTAGATCTATCGTCCACGCACATCATTTCAATCTCCCTCTGTGAATCGACGCCCAGTGTGTCATCACGAACTACTTCAGTTGACAGATTAATGGGTGAACTACCGTGGACATGTTCCTCACAATTACAAATACTTTCAGGCATATGTCTTACACAGAAATTGGGTAAACCAATAGTGCTGTGAGTAATATTAGAATCACAGCCAGAATGTTCAGACTGATCTGGCAAAAAAGAGGAAGATGAGGTGCTTGATTTGACTTGCAAATCTGCGGAGCACGGATTTTCTTCATATGAGTTGCAAGATACTTCCACTTGCTCATCAGTCCTATTCTGACTACTCTGTTTCTCATGTTGAGCAACTTTACGTTTCGCCTTTAGTTTCCCATCCCTGTTCTGCAAAATATAAGTGTACATAAAATTTGAAGTTATTACTGACATTATTGTAGCTTAAACGATGATGCTTAGGTTTAAGGTTAATTTGTCAAAAACTTTCTAGCAGGTAAAGTGGCAAAGATCATCACTGAAAATATACCATATCGTACAGAAAGTCTTTTTAGGCAAGCAATCATTAAGAAAGAGTAGATCATAACCCATTAGTGAGCTCCACATCTGCTTACCCAGGATTAAGAACAGTAGACAGCAACTACTAATCTTTTTTAACAGCATTACAAGAGTTTCCTTGAACAGCAAATATCGTCTAACTCTATTAAAGATGATGAGAACAAAAAGAACGACCTAGTAACACAACACATTGTTCGTACTCAATTGAAGATAATTTTATTCATTCAGTCGACATGTTTGTACTAGATACATTACCAGATCATGACGTTTTCCAAAGACCAACGACATCATCCAAAACTAAGCATCGAGCCATCACCTTCTAGCTCCAGTCACTTTACTCAAAGGTCGTGTTCCATAAAAGTTGTCACCAATCTAGAGCTAACTTTAGAGGAAGGGCGAAAAACTCACACCTTAATGAAACTTGATTGTTATTTCATCATATACTCCCCCCTCGCCCGACAAAGGTCCGAAAATAGTGACCATATTTTAGTTTTGATTTGTACCAAATGATTAATTGTTTTCAGAACACATTAAGTTAAAAAGGCGACAACAGTATCATGTTAGCCTCCATCAAAAAAGGCATGCTGAACGGGTCAAAATGATAAGAAGACAACACAAAAGATAGATATGTGATTCTTCAGGTATACTTGTTCGTCTAAAAGTGGTCAATGATTTGGGACGGAGAGAATTATATACTTTCTTTTAGAGAATAACCTTCAAATTATGCCACATATCTCGTATATTTAAAAATTAATACAGTATGAATCTCAGGAGTGATGAGTGAAGACAAAATGAATGAGAAGAAGAAACAAGATATCTAGAATTCAGACATGCAACGAACAATGCACGAAGAGAAGCGCGTGGACATACATGAATATTAGTCCTAGCTTGGAACGACAGCGGAAGGCCAAGAGCAGACATCTCTTGAGAGACTCCGTCATTATCAATCAACATATTATCTTCTGTCCACGAAACAATAAGCTAATCATCAGGCCACTGCACAAATCAAATTACAAGTATGGAGCATTAATTGAAAGAGAAAAGAGTGGTAGACCTGAGGAATGGAGGCTCACAATAGAGCTAACTTTGACACCACAGTCATCGTCGTCATCATCATCGTCATCATACTTGAATCTCTAGATTCAAAAGTGAGCAAAAATTGAAATTGAGGATAAAAGACTAGATTCGAGAAAAGATACGTACTCCGTTCCATATGATTTGTATATGTCAGTTTTTAGCACAAATATTAAGAAGGGATAATAAAGTAGAGTACGTTGGTGTATTTACAAAAGAATTCTAGGCCCAAAGTTAAAAATGTATACAATCAATTGAAACGGCTCAACATGAAAAATGTATACAACCATACGGAACCGAGGAAGTAAGAAGAGGGAAAGTTACGATGTGTGTAGGTCGGGGATAATGAGCGGAAGAAGCACTAACAGGGTCCCTGTAAAATGCAACAAAAAAAAAATGTGATGAAGAGGTGAAAGGTGGTAAAAAAAAAAAAAAAAAAAATAGAAAAAAGGGTGAAAAAGGAGAGAGTTTACTGTTGAGTGGAAATGAAGATTTCGGTGAGCTTGAAGAGTGGACCAAGTGACTCGCTTGCAGCGCATTTCCCATTCATCTTCGTCTTTCTCCTCCTCGCTTTCGAGGTTTTAGGGTTTACTTAACCCCCTCACCTCTCTCGGCCTCAACTCCAAATGGTTGTATACGGTGTGGTTCAACAACAAATTGGGACGAGGCATGGGTTTGGCTCATTTTAAATTCACGAAAAGTTGATTAGGTTGTATATTCGGAGTTTAGGCGGTGTGTATTTAAGTAGCGGTAGCGGCTTCCATGTTACCCAAAAAAATTAATAGTGAGCAAACTTGAAATAACGTTTTTTATATGTCATGTCAATTTACTTCAAATTCGATTTTTAAAAACTTTTGCCCGTGATGGAAAATTTTTATACTTTACAACATGTAATAACTTATTTTTCTATGAAAATAACAAGATTTTCACAATTTTTAAAGATAACAATTGAGTTCTTATTTTAAAATGCGTTTTTAAAATAAAAACAAACTCGTTGACATATCAATACCTTATTAAAAAAGTTATTGATGACAAACTCAAGGACAAAAACTATTGCTGCAATTGATCTAAGAGAACCATTTGGTCCAAACGAGTTTGGAACTACATATCAAAACCAATTGGCATGGTGTTGGGACTTTGTGAATCTTAATGTGTTTGGAGAAATAAAATTATAACAATCACGTGTCTAATTTATACAAAAGTTATGATAAAAAAAAATCACGCAGATTAATTTAATTAAATTTTACAATAAACTTGTTTCAATTATTTATATTAAGACACGAAAAAAATCAATTTATTGTATTAACAACGTACTCCCTCTCATCCAATCTAATATTTCCATCTGTTTTATCACACTTTCCAATCCACGTTTTGCAATTTTTATATATTTTTTGAAACTTTTATATATTTGATTACACATGAAAACAAATTAATATTTCTGTTCTACGCATGAAACAAATCAAACAAAATGTCACATCACTATATAGTCTATATTTTTTCATATATTTGCAAACAAGTTAAAAAAGAAAAGTGGAAATATTGGATGGGTAGACTTAACACAATTCATAATTTACTCGACAAAATTCATAAATTATTAAATTGTTCTTCTCATTTTCCCACCTTTCAAGTATATACACAAACCACCTATCCCAAAGGCCCTACACCACGCCCCGTTGACAGCGACACCCTCCCCCACTACCCACCATTGACCAACGACCTTCCCAACTGAACCCAACTCATCCCACCCAAAACCTTAACCACCCAACCCCACCCCACCACACCAACCACCTAACCCCACCACTCCTGTCGATGACCACCCCTTTGACCCGCCACGCCCACAACCAACCCTACCCCGCAACCACTGCACCAATTATTAATTTTTTTTAAAGGGTTAATTAGGGTTAGAACTAAATTTGTCAAAAAAAAAAATAGTTAAAAAATAAAAATTTAAACTAAATCGTAATATTTGAATAGTTAAAAAGGAACTTCGATATCGGATAGTAGATAGCAAGATGGTTTTTTGTTTTAAAATTTGATACCAAGGGTTTAAAGAACTATCAAAACGAAACGTAGGAGTATAGAAAGAGAAAGTGAAACCCAAGTTCCCCCTATCGCGTCTTGTAGTTCCTCAGGTAAATCTCTTTTCATACTTCTTTCTCTTGTTGCCGCCATCTACTATGCAGAATAAATGAATGAATGTTAACTAATCAATCAATCAATTAATTAATTAATAAACTAATTGATTAGGGTAGACAATGTCTTGTGGCAAAGATTCTTGCAACTCTGGGGGTTGTCACACCTCTGACCACCCTAAGGACCCTCGTCGCCAGGCCCTAAACCCTGACCTCTGCGTCAAATGTAAGCTCATTCCTCCCCTTTCTGGCGCCGGTGCCGCCGACGATGCCCGCTTTTGCTCCCACTGTTTCCGTGCCAATCTCTTTGCCAAATTCCGCCTCACCGTCACTTCCAACGCTATGATTTCCCCTACTGACACCCTCCTCGTCGCTTTCTCTGCTGGCCCTTGCTCCAGGTCTTTCTCATTCTTATTTTTCTTGCTTCTTATTTCACACTAATTCTCGTATTTATTGTAACACCACATGTCCACATCATTCGTATTTATTACTTTTGTAAATGTTTTTTTGTGTTTACCTTGTTAGTGAGTTAGTCCTACAAAAGACGGGCAAGTTTCTTGATGCATAAAATGTGACTACATAGGCTGATTTTGATATTGATTATAATGTGACCACTTTTATAGTTCTCCAAAAAAAAAAACTGGTCGCATTATACTCAGGAGCTCTGCATCGTGCAATCTCAGTCTCTCCTCCTTTCACAATCGAATAAATAAATATACATTAACATCAAGTGGACCATACTTCATACTCCGTATAAAATATTTGAAGTGTTTGTTAGAGGAGATTGTTGGAGAAACTGTCGAAAGGAAACTGCACATAGCGTTGCTCTATACTCAACTATTGTAAATGTGGTGGTCACATTTTTTTAAGGCTTGGTGTTTGTTAGTTGGGGACTGACTTCACTCTGTTGGTTTTGTCCAGGCTGGCTTTGCAATTTGTACACGACTTGCAACTTAAAGCTCAAAACAACTTTGACGCCAGCAGAGATAAATCGTTACCTGTTTTTGGTGTCGGTATTGCTTTTATTGATGAGTCTTTTGCACGCTCTATCCCTACTCCTGATGATGTTATTCAACATATCAAGTCTGTTGTCGATTCCTTATCCTCGCCCCATAAGGAATTGCATGTTGCTCCTCTTGAATATGTCTACTCCCCAAATGTCGCTGATGCCAGAAGTAGATTGACCGAGCTATTAGATACTGTTGTAGATCCTACTGGCAAAGACGATTTTCTGACTCATCTCCGCATGCTTTGTCTCCAAAAGGTTTCACATCTCGCTATGTTTTTTTCGCCACGTCTAGCTTCACTTGGAGAATAATTTTCTGTAACCTCTTTGATTATTATAATACAGATTGCTGTTGAAAATGGGTACAACAAATTGGTGCTTGGATCATGTACATCAACGATTGCGCGCCATGTCCTTTCAGCGAGTGTAAAGGTATATCGTCATGAGTTAGTTGTGATCAGAGCTCTAGGTAGGGAATTTTTTTGAAGTTGCTTAAGGTTTTTGATCGTACTATATGTTGCAGGGCCAAGGCTACTCCTTACCAGCAGACATACAGTATGTTGATGCAAGATGGGAAATCCCTGTGCTGCTTCCACTTCGTGATTGTCTTGCTCAAGAGCTCAACACGCTTTGTCAGCTTGATGGGTTTGTTTATGCTTTTTTCTTTGTTAATATATGTGAGGGACTATCATGCTAATGATCTCGAGTGTTGGTTACTGTTTCCTTGAAAGAAAACTTGTGGGAAATGAAATTTATTTGTGATCTGGATATGTATGGGTATCTTATAGTTCCATTGTATTTTCTTGACAGGGCAGACTGAAGACAATATCCATGGTTAATGGTCCTCAATCTGGGATCAACGCTTTAATTTCATCGTTCGTCTCACTTTTGCAGGTATTTTAGTAGTCAGGTACCCATATTTTGTATTTCAACGATTGCAAATCCCAACAGTTCTATGATTTTTATCTTCACTTCAGGAAGAGAATCCTTCTCGTGAATGCACGATAGTGAGGACTGCCGCGAAGCTTACACCATTCAGTTTCAACAAGTTACCAGTTGTTGATGACCCCAAGGCTTATCTAGCATCCCAAAGGCGCCAAAAGAAGTTTAATATGAAGTCAAACGAGTCGAGTCCTGCAGAATCATTTTGTTCCATATGTTACAGCCCACTTCACGAATCTGACTTCTACAAGTCAGGCAGTTCTGCTGGTGCGGAACAGACTGCTGAGGGATTTCAAGCAACTTGTTGTTCAAGTTGCAGATTTCAAATACTTCCGGCTGATTCATCACATGTGGAACAGTTCTTTTCCCTCCTACCTCAGCCACTCATATCTAGACCAACAACAACTAGCAGCTCTTGTGTCCAGAGATTGCTAAGGCATGTTATGCTCTGCTTTTGTCTTGCAATTTGATTACGCTTCCTATTTTTTGCTGGGGGGATGTAATAGGGGTTGTGCAATTTTTGCAAATATCGTTCATGCCTGTGTTTGTCTTATCATTGAAGGTCTTATTTCTCTTTGACATGTTCGACATGGGCTGGCCACTCATGCGAAAGCAGTCGGTCTATGTTTGTCGACTAGAAAACCGAGGAGTTGAGTTGAACTTGTAAATTGTGACCGTTTTTTACTTTTTCTAGTCTAGAAAACTGTAGCCTTGGGAATCTTTTTTTTGGGTTTACTAGAGAGCCTTAAAGGCTCAGAAAGAGCAATAGATTTTCTGATAAAGGATTCGTTTGGTACATGATGCTGGAAATTCCATTTTGTGCTGTGTTGTGGTTTTGCTACTATTGATAGCTCTTAACTTGGTGTTGCCAGCATCCTTTTGATATCAAAATGTTGTATTTAATGGTCATAGTTACATACTTACATGGATGCAGGGAGAGTATCCAGGATTTCCTGCTGTCAGACAGTGAAGATGGTTCTTGAGCTTGGTGAAGTGGATAAATTACCTTCCCAGTTGCCCTGTGCTTGAGGTAGTTTCCCTTTTAATATATCGTTTACCTTAGTTCCGGTTGTGTGCTAAATCTACTTTCTGATTTAGGAGTATGCGCTTGGGATTCGTTTAACAGATTGAAATTTCCTTTCTGATTCGATGACCTTGTATGGCAGTTTTACAAGCTTCAATCTGAATTCCGTTAGGCTCAACTCTCAAGGTCTTTACAGGCGCCTCCCACAAGGCCAGTAGGCCACAATGGCTTCCATGCTCTGCTCCTCTGATTAATACTCCTCCCATGAATACACTGGTTCAGTGACTTCAGTCAGCACGGTTTCTACGTCGTCGCTGATTAATATCAGTTACATTAATTTTGTAGGGCTATTTAATTGTAGCTGCTGCTTTCTTTCTTTCTTTCTTCATCATTTTTTTTTATTTTTTTTTGAGGAAGCCCGATAAATGGGTAAATTTGATTGAACTAAATCAAGCGTAGCAGCTAGCAACATCGACAATATTTTGAGTCGTATTGTATTTCCTAACTACAATAGCAAAATTAATTGTTTCTAAACATCGACAAATCGGTAAAATGTATCTATAATGAGAAAAAAGTCGCTGCGCCCTTGTTTCCGCTGCTGCAAAGCTTCAATAACCGTCAAGAAATCGCTCTCGATAATAGATTACTTAACACCCGCTTGCCTTGCCTCTTGCACGCCCGTGAGCTCCGCCTCCTCCTCGGTAGGACGGCTTTCCCTTCTTTGCCACGTTAGCCCCCATTCGATCTCGCCTCCTTCATTCCTGCACACCATCCCGATACACATTCCCTGCCCCGCTATGACGTTAATCTTCTTCATCTCATCCCTGCGTTTGGTCTCTCCCACGTCCTGATACTGCCACCATACTGCACGTCTGCACCTTAAAGCTGTCCGTTTCGTTTCGACCTCCTTATCCCGCATCTCCTCCAGCATGGTTCAAACCCTGTTTATCACACCCTCCTGACTCACTCTCCCACCGTCGAAAACGCACTTATTAGTAATTCCTTCCTTCCCACAGGGCCCACAGGTGCGTTATGAAATACGAAAAGGACTTATATAAAAGAAAAATGGTTTTAAGTAAAGAATCACAAAGAGGCCCCCCAACTGCGAAGAAAAAAAAAAGAGTAGAAAGAGAAGAAAAAAAAGGATGATGGAGAAAATTAGAGGCGAGGAGTATGATCACACCCCCAACTACTGGTAACTCTTCTTGTTTCTTATTCTTCTTCAATCTTATTCTTGTTCTGTACGCTTGCTTACGACGGTCTCATATGAACATCTGTGTTATAAGTTTACTTTTTTTGTGTTTTGCAGTGAGGAAAACGTTTACAAGCTTTGCCTCCGACTGTCTTCTTCTGGGCTTGCACTTGCTCACCATCTTTTCGTCGTCTTCATCTCTAATGACTCCAAACAGGCACGCCCCCCTCCCTATTCTCCCTCGTCCTCGTCCTCGTCCTCATTCGGGTGCGTGTATGCGTATTTTTCCAGATAAATTCCTCAATGTGTCGTGTCGTGTCATGTCGTGTCCCTCATATGTGGACTGTATACAATATCTGATTGCCTAATTGATGCAGTAGACCCCACTGTGGCACCAGAAGGCCAGCCATCGCGCTGATGGCCTCGTTCTTTGGGACTACCATGTTATTTGCGTCCAGGTTCGTCTCTTTTATCCACCCCTCCCTTCTTCCTCTCTTTGAGTACTCGTATCTACTACTGTTATTCCCGCTGACTGTTGCTTTCATTCTTCACTTATTATAATCCAGACAAAAGGCAACAACGAGGCTCCTCTCGTCTGGGATTTGGATTCCACCCTTCCTTTTCCTTCTTCTCTCGAGTCCTATGTGTCCGCCACTTTCCGCCCCTCCTTTCATCTTTTTCCTGACTACCACAGGTTTCCCGCCCACCTCCACCTCCACCTCCACCTCCATCTTCACTTCATTTTCTTTTTACTCCATCCACTCTCGCCCTCATTTTGGCTGCTTTTGCAGATTTTGTCGCGTTGTACATGCTCCTGTTTTCCTCCGCTTTTTTGCATCTGATAGAAGGCACATGAAGGATCCTGACGGACGCTGGACTGCTCCACCACCTCCATATGATCCTATTGTTTCCCAAGGTAACTTATGTGTCTGTTTAACTCATTGTCTTCTCTTCAACTATTCTAGTAGTGCCACTGCTTCTCACAGTTGGCAAAGGCGCTTGGATATTCTGACTAAATTACCCTCTCCTGTAGATGGAGCCGTTCACAACCTGAACGAGTACATGGATATTCACAGCACCGATGCTGTTCCTGAAATTGACACCACAGTGATGAATGCTGTGAGTACAGAGCGGCTGGGCGTGGTGCTTCACGAATATCAGCTGCAACAATTCTTTTCTCAAGCGCCATAAATTCTGCTTCCACCCTCCTTTTTCATTTCCATATCTTCGTCATTTAGGTGTCAGGACTCAGGAAATTGTAGAGATATGATGTCGAGGAAGGCCTGAAGAGATGTCGTACGCATTGCTAAGTAATGTCTTTGAAATTTGTGATCCCCGTTCCAACTATTTTGCAATCCTTGGATGCTAGTCTACCCTAACAGGACTTTGAATTCTATCACCTACTACTCCGTAATTTATATAAGATCAAAAGTACGGTATTGAATCTCAATGTTTTGTGTGTGTTTCGAGTGAAAATTTCAGATTGAATTCTCATGGGTATGCTCTCCCATGGACTATTATGGGTTTTCTTTCTTTATTTTTATCATCTACGAGTCTACGAGAGCCAAATGCCAGAGGCTCAAGTATGAAAGAAAACTTGATGTGTGCCTGTTTGAGTGTCTGGTGACACTAGGGCTGTCAATGATCTGATCCTGCTCGACAAGCCCTCGGAATCAAATCGGTCAAAGCTCGGCTCGAGCTCGGTCAAACTGATCTTGATCCCGAGCTTGATCTAAGCTACACACAATATGATCTGATCTTGATCTCACTAAGGTTCAGATCGGAAAGCTCGATTTGAGATCGGATTTATATTTTTGGTACTTTTTATATTCATTTAATAATTTTTGTTATTTCAAACTTTACTAATTTTATGAGAATTTCAAATAAAATGAAAATTAATTATATAAGTACATAACAAAAACTATAATTTCAAGCTTATAATCCAAAAAAAGTTAGATAAATTGTGTTACAAATAATCCATTTGAAAATAATGAAATCGTATAAAGTTCGGGTTTGGACTCGAGCTCGTAAAATATTATACGATCTGAGCTCGAGTTTTGATTCCAAGAGCTCGAGCTCGGTATTTACAATATGATCCGATCTCGATCAAGGATGAGATCGGTATCAGATCGGCTCGGTTACACCCTAGGTGACACAACTCCATCACTAGGAACATTCCACCGGGGTCGTTCTGTCGGTAGTCACATACAAAGTCATCAACATTTGCTTCTTTTTTATGATCATATACCGAACATGGCGTCCTTGAATGTCAATATGGTGCTTGAGAACTTTCTCTACAAGTATGCAGGTCTTAACTGAATATGTGATTGTTCGGTTATCGTTAGGTCTTGCTATGTGGACATTTCAGAATTAGAGATATGAGTCCTTAACTGAATACAAGTTTGAGCTAAATGGACATTTCAGAATTAGAGATATGAGTTCTTAACTGAAAATAAAATAAAAGAAATATTTTTACTCTTGTTTTAGAAAAATAAAAAACTTTAATACTCCACATTTGAATATTTAAATAATCACATTATTGTTAAAAAAAATACTCCTTCCATTTTACTCATTTGACCCCATTTTTTTTCAGCAAGTTTTTCTTAAGACGGATATATTAGTCTTAAAATTTTTTACTCACTTGTGCTGTTGTGCATATAGAACAAATCTTCTGTATTTTTCAATGCATTCTACTTTTATTTTATTTTAACTACTTGACTTATTTTAAACTTAAAACTAATATGTTCATCTTAAAGGAGAATTTATGAATTTTTTAATGAGATTTTCATTCAATTCACTCCTTTTTTAAATATAATAACTTTTAAAAATAGAAATATCATTTCATCCTTACTAAAACTTAATTTTACAGAAGAAATCACACACTTAACTTTAAAAGTTGATCCATATATTTTCAAATTACTCAGTATTGCTCGACTTTTGCAACTTTTCTTATGGGCCTTTTCTCATTAGTAGTAGGTCGTAGACAGAGAAGGATCCCTAATAAAAAAAAGGGCCAGCCCATGAGAGTGAGACCCAAAAATACACAAGACGGGAACTATAGCCGGTATTATAAATTTATAACGACAACACAACTCAAACTCAAACTCAAGTAGAGCCATGGAGGACGAGAGTGATATCAACAGCTTGAAGTTAAACCCTACATCCGACATATGCACCCAGCTACTCCAACGCTACTCAACCTCCTCGGCCCCACAACACCGACACCTCCTGGCCACCGTGTCCGCACTCAAGTCCCTTCTTCTCGATGACTCCTTGGACACCTCTCCCGTGTCCTACTTCGCCGCCGCCATGTCCGCCCTCTCCCACGACACCTCCTCATCCGCCCTAACCACCCTCCTCTCAATTGCCCTCCCCCTCGTCCCTCCCGGGTCCATTTCCCCCGTCACCGCCGCCGATGCCGCCTCCGTTTTAATCCGCCTTCTTGGGGATAGGGACTCTGACGTGTCCACCTCTTCTGCTAAATGTGTTGTTAAGTGTCTTGGTGTTTTGCTCGGGTTTTTTGACCTCTCTAACTGGCACTCTTTGGAGTTGCCCTTTCTTACGCTTCTGACTTGGTCCCTTGATAAGCGTCCCAAGGTTATCTATCTCTCCTCCCTTCGTTCCCGTCATTTGTTTACTTATTCCATATTCTATTTTACCTTTCTATTGTTGGAAACTTTTTTTTTTTGTACTAAATTGAGTAAGTGGCAAGTGATAGGACAATTACGCCCTAGTGACTACTCATTAGTGAAGGGTATAATAGGAATTTCATCCTTGTCTTGTTTCTTTCTTCCAAAATGAAAGCTACACAATTCACCGGAACTGAAGCCGTAGGGATTATATTTAATCGATTGTCATTGTATTTACTGTATATAATGGTCCATTGCAATTTTGAATCAAGCTTCAGCTGTGAACTACATAGGGCGTTAAAGTGTGAATTCATTTGTGGTGGTTGAATCGGGAGGTTTTACTGTACTGATGACCTTTGAATTGTTTCTAAGTTTGTCATGTTTGGAGTTTTCGTCGGTTCTGGTACTGGATTGAGTTAGTGATTAGAGAGGAGCGAGTGGAAGCATATCCTCGTTGTGCTGTTCTTTCTCATACAGTTGTAATATACTGTAACTATTCTGGTTTTTTTCGTTTCCTGTTGTTGCAGGTTAGAAAATGTGCTTTAGTTTACTTGGAGAATGCACTCAAGTCTTTTGAATCTGAGGTTGTGACGGGAAAGGCAAGTGAATTGATTCTAGCGTCGCTTGAAAATTGCTTATCTAGTGCTGAGAAATTAGGACTTTTGAAAAACGTAAAAGGATCTAGAAGTGATACACGTCACGAAGCTGAGTGCTCCGACATTGTCCACGTGCTGTCTGTCGTTAAGGTTGCTTTTCCATATATCTCCAACCAAGTTGCTCTTAAGGTGGTGAAGCAACTGGTTGAGCTTCTGGATGCACAGAATTCCGCATTTACAAGGGTCATCCTGACTGCTATTGAAGTCTTCTTAGATAAAGCTGATGCTGAAGTTATAATCCTAGTAGCCGAGGACATTGTCGATGCTCTTTCACCGTATGTATGTTCAAAACCAAACTCTCCAGATAGCCTTGTTTTGGCCGCTAATTTGCTCAAGATTGCTCTTGATAAATTGCATTCGCAAGACACCGGTAAATGGCACAAGAGTTTTCCTCCAGCAGTAAAAGCTATTGCAGGTTGGTGTGCATATCTTTTCTGATAGATAATGGAAAGTTACCTGTGTTAATATTTATTGGTAACCAAACCTGCATTACAAGCTTTCTACAAACACCATCGTGGGCTCGGTTGTTGACCTCATTTTTTGGCCACACAAATTGAAAAACATACATCGTCGATAGTTAATAGACTTTTTTCATGTTCTCTCTGATGCCAATATTGGTTTCATCACTTCATCCTGTGATATTTTCATCATAATTATATTCTGTCTGCTTTTCTGCTTTGACTGCCAGGTCTTCTGACTTGTGAGGATAGTATTGCGTCGGAGTCTTCAAATATTTTGAAGAACTTGATTAATCATCAACTTGTAGATTTCGAATCACATCAGGCTATTCAAGTAGTGACTGATGACCCACAGTCAAATGCCATTTCGTCAATATGTGCAGTCTTCATGAGTTTGCTGGAGTCGTTTGCTGACATTCCCAATGTGCACACACTGTCTGTTCTGTCTATTTTGTTCCTTAAACTTGGTACGTGGGATCTAATGTTTCAATATCAGAATTATCTGTTGGATTCCTGAATAGGCTTAATCTAGCTGGTTACCCATGTGTATGTCATGGGATCTTGTGTAAACCATATGCATTTTCCTTGGGTTTCATCTCTCTAAAAAGCTTTAACACAGTTCATTCTATTTTAGGCCGTAACTCATCTTTGTATATGAGGAATATTGCCTTGAAATTGACCGAATTCTTCATCGCTGCAAATAAGAAGGATTGTGACAGAAGCCATGTAAGTATCTTTTTGTCTTTTCTGGTGTTTTTTGTTTGAGAATCAACATGAACCAGTTTTGGTACTTGACTTGCGGCTATGATATATACTTCAGATTTGAGAAGTAAATATGAATTTGTATTGAGGATAAAGGTTTCCTTGGATGAAATTTGTCTTCTCTTGTTTCGCATCACAATTTGCTGTCTTGAAAACCTTTATCCTCAAAATTGACCTTCCATTATTCTGCTGTCGTATGGAATTATGGGGGATTACTTGTATACTTGTGGTTTGTGTGCATTGTTGCATGCTAATTCAAAAGGACTTGTCATTTTGCAGCTTCAAACATGTTTTGGCTGTGCTGTTGTTGCACTAGGAGCAGAAGATATTCTTAGTCTTGTGCCTATTTTGTTTAATGAGGAGGATTTGACCTGTTCGAATATGTGGCTGCTGCCCATTCTAAAGAAGTATACTTTTGGAGCATCTCTCAGTTATTTCATGGATCACATAGTCCCCGTTGCCAAGTCTCTTCAAAAGGCTGCTCGAAAAGGTAAGTTTTTCCAAGCCAGGCTTAGGGAACTGAAGTTGCTATAATTTGCTAGGACAGGTGCTTGATGTCTTATTTATTCTAGGCTGAACTTGTGTAATATCCTTTTTTGGGATGCGTATTGCTTGTTATCATTTTTTCTTCTGTTTTTGTTGAGTTGGCACCCTTCTTTTTGGGTATGTGTGCTTATATCGTGCTGATTCTCCTACCAATGTTGCAACTTAAAATTGGTGCCTTTTCCAGTCAAAAAGTCAGTAATTGGACAAGATCTGCAGGCTCACAGCCAGGGCTTATGGAGTCTGTTACCTGCATTCTGTCGACATCCAACTGATATTAGCGAGAGTTTTCAATCTCTTTCTAAGTTGATGCTTGTTCGGCTGAAGAAAGATGCTTCGAGACATGAAGATATCGCTGAGGCTTTACAGGTGCTACAACTCTACAAGCGTGGAATATCTCATATGGCTTTTTTCTCTCTTGGTTACAATTTTGTTAAATGTGTAAAATCTCATTATCTCTTGGGACTATATTGTTTGCTGTCTACTATTTAGGAACTCGCAAGAGGAAGCAAGTGTCGGCGTAAATGCGATGCTGTTATCGATGAATTAACTGAGCGTTCATCTGATATTTTGTTAGAAGATGGTCTATTGGAAAAGAGAGGCTTAATTCCATTTTCTAAGAAGGATGCAAAAAGAAATATCAAGGTTCTGTCTTCGCAGTCAAATGAACTGCTTCAGACGCTCATTACTGTTTTCTTTGATTCACCTCCTGGAAATCGTTCCTCTTTAAAGGTATCATTTATTTCTTCAACATCCCCTTGTGTCATACAAAATCCATTCCTGATGTGTGTATCATGTTTCCTGGTCCCTACTCCCTAGTCCCTACTAACTTCTTTTTTATTTAACTTTTACCAGAAAGCTATCAATTGCTTGGCATCAATATACAAGTCTTCAAAGGCCAAGAAGATTTTCATTTTGTCCCTTGAGAGATTCCCGCTGGTGAAGGCTTTTATTGAACCTGGAGATTTGTCAGATGCTTTGCAGAATGATATTACATGTTCTGTCAGTAATGACTCTCAATGGTCGGTGATCATTGCTGCTGCTTTTTCCTATGCATGTAGAAAGTTCTATTAAATCTTTGGAATGTGTCAATTTAAAAATTTAAAGTGGTGATGGTGATATGATATTTGAGTTATGATGTGTGTTGTCATGTTCACGCTGTGTTACAAATGGCTTGTTCTTAGTGCAGGTCCTTAACACTTGATCTGGCTTCATCATTTGTGGCGGGAGCTGACGAGGATTTTCTTGGCCTGATTTTTAGATTAGCAAAATACTCGCTGCAGGTTTGTTCGTGCTTTTCTGTTCTGTCTAAAAATCAATCTTTTGCTGCACAAAGTTGACGTTGAATATATGCGATAATGGCTTAGACAGGAGATGAAATGAGTGTTAGAGAAGCTTATTATACTTTGAGCTGTATATTAAAGGTCAGTACCGTGCTTTAACTATTGAAGTCTTCTCTCATAACTCTTTTAGCTATTGTAGTTCATTTGATTTTTAATTTTTATTTTTGCAGGATCACCCAGTGTTCTGTTCCTCAAATATAGATGAGTTAATTGATATTCTCAGTAATATGAAGTCTCCTTCTGATATAGCCGCTCTCAGCAATCGCCTGAGCTGTCTTCGCATATTGTTAGTCAGTGTGTTGAAGGTATAATCTCAATGCTGGATGTGTATGCGTACTTTCAGTCGCTGAAGTGTGAAATAGGGATTTAGTGGCAATTGAGTGCAGATTTAGGTGTGAGAATGTGAGATATTCTCACCGAAAGCAATGTAGATTCTTCTAGCTATTGTAAGTTTGTAACTTGTGGGCTGTAGGCATATTCCATTGGTGGTTTGGGAGGACTGGTGTTCTGATTCCTCAAAACATTGTTTGAATACCTCTCTTGAAGGTGATGGGAGAAGCGAGAGGAGGTGGGGAAAGGGCCCTTGTAATCGATTCTTTACACTCCTACCTTTCCTAACCATGAACTTCAAAAAAAGATTTTTTTTTGTTTGTTTTTTCTCTGGTTGTTAATAGAGTATAAGTTACAGAGATTTTTTTTAGTTATTACTTCTAGATTATTATTTCCCCTGGTTGAATTTCTTTTGTTTGTTCTAATCAATGTTCCTCTTTTTTTTTTTATTTTTTATTTTATTTTATTTTATTTTATTTTATTTTTATTTTTTGCAGAGCAGTTTAGATGTCGAGAGCACAAAGCCTTTCCAAATTCTGAACTATATTATACTTGCACTCAAAGATGTAAGTACCACAGATTTAATTCCAGTTTCTGCATTTAAATCTTTCTATTTTTTTTTTCCCGTGCTGAGAAGTTACTTGCCTTTTTTTTTTTTTTTTGCTAGTCCAAGGAAGAGGCTAGAAAAATTGCTTACGATGAGCTACTCAAAATAAGTTCTTGCTTGGAAGAGTCATCTTCTGCTAATACTTGTGGATTGCAATACAAATTGATTAGTATGGTACGGCATCCTTCCTCAAATTTTTGCTACTTTTCAGCTCAAGTTCTCATATGCAAGTAAGAGTGCTACAAATTAAGCTTGCTATTCTTAATGGAACTTTGCTGTAATATTCATTTTTTGTAGAATGCTTTTGCTTGGCTTGCTTACAATGCCTTTTATTTCAAGTATATTGAATATTGTGCTCTTTTATTAACTTTTTTACTTACTGCAGTCTATTTTAAAATTCAGACTAATGTGGGCATAAATTTACAGATTCTGGGTTACCTCCCTGGGCCGTCACCTCATATCATTAGTGCAGCTGTCTCCGCATTGTCAGTGCTTGTGTTTAAGGAGCCAGAGCTGTGCTTAAAAGTCCCAGATTTAGTTCCGTCTGTCGCATCTTTGCTCCAGGCTAAAGCTGTTGAAGTTACCAAGGTTGGTAATATGTTAATAT
This sequence comes from Gypsophila paniculata, assembly GCA_032274805.1. Taxonomy (NCBI): domain Eukaryota; kingdom Viridiplantae; phylum Streptophyta; class Magnoliopsida; order Caryophyllales; family Caryophyllaceae; genus Gypsophila; species Gypsophila paniculata. The sequence goes on from JAUEKU010000007.1 coordinate 1,889,455, forward strand.
GTAAACCTTGCTCAACACCTCGCTTTTCCTGAAGAAATGTTCTTGTTTCTTAAATGAACCGTAAAATTCAGAATATTTTATTCAGTGTGATCAATGAATTACTACGGAGTAAAGTTTTATCACATTTATGTGATCGTTGTGCCAATTTAATTGGCGGTCCATTAACACTTATGTTCACATCTTTGTCCAATTACTTGCAGGCTGTTTTAGGTTTTATCAAAGTAATGGTTTCATGTCTGGAAGGAAAAGACTTGCACAGTTTTGGTTCCATCATTATGGATGGGCTTCTTCCGTGGTCATCTGTCTCGAGGCATCATTTTAGATCAAAGGCATGTTTACTTTTCCCTCTAAGATGGCTAATGACTCTTTTTGCTTGCTGACTTGAATGCATGACTCATAAGTTGTGATCTTGACAGGTTACCGTAATCATAGAAATCATGATTCGAAAGTGTGGTTTTCCTGCTGTGAAGTTGGTGACTCCAGAACGATACCAGCCTTTTGTAAAAAAAGTTTCTTTGGTATGATGTGCATCTTATATCTCCACGTGTCAATGTGTGTACGTGCTTGTTTTACTTGATCTGAGTCTTCTGACGTTGGATTAATGCAGAATCGTCAGGGTAAGTCCAACCCCAAGGAAGCTGACTCGGTGGATATGAAGCAGCAAAATTCCGATGTTTCGACAATTGGGTCTGGTTTCTCAAATTGCTTTCTCTCGACTCCTGAAGTGTTAGTTGAGTACTTGAGTGTCGTTTATACCTTCTCAATTGTTCAGGTCAAAGAAGAGGATCCGAACGGAGACACATAACGACGAAAACAGTTCAAGATTTAACAGGCAGAAAAGGCAGAAGCAAAATCAAGGTTCTCACCCTTCTGCTAGGGTTGGAAGAAGTGATTTCAGATCGAGCGGAAAGACCAACCAGTTCAACCATGCAAAGGCTGGAAAAGAGTACAATTCGGGAAAACCGAAGCCGAATAGAGATATTGGCAGACCTCGATCGAACGGGCCGAGAAATAAGCAGAGGCAAAACCAGTGATCAGAGCAGCAGTGATGCTGCGTCAAATTTTGTACTGTAGAATTGATTAAAGTTTGATGAAATGAGAATTTGATATAGCTGCCGAGTCCATATATTCGCTTGTCTGTAAATTGTGGACTTGAGAACCGTTTCAGACATGGAGTTAAAGTGCCCTGGCTAGTTGGTGCTGTGTTCAACCACTCCCCCGATCCCCGCTGCTGTAGTGCTCTGCTTTTGGCGTTGTGGGTAAGATGAGAAGTCGTTTCATTTTCATTTGATACAGGCGTCCAGGTTCAATTGATAGATAAAACTTGAGAAAAACAAGTAAAGAAAGTAGAGTATTTGTTGGATGAAGGATGAGCATGCATGCAGGTTACACAGTTGGAACAAGCAGCGTGTCTTTCAAGTGGATTTAAAATTTACTTGGAACATAGTTGACATGTTTAAGTTATAATATCGGTAGGCGAGTCGAGTTAAATATGGAGTAAGATGTACGTGATGGCGTGTGACAGGTTAGCAAATGTTGGTGAGATGCGTCGTGTGTGCACAGAGGAGTGAGTATCAAGTACCTATGGCTCCACCTGATTAAGAAAGCGAAAACCGTAGTCGTTTGCATACGTCCATATTTCATATGTGGGGGCGGCGGCGGCCTGGAGTTAGTGTAATGGAAATTTCGCAAATCAAAACTTGGATATGAAGGAAGACTCACTTGCGAAAAGGACATACCTTTGCAAAAGCAACAATGACGTAATAAGCTCGAATAAATTAATAAGACGATAAAGTAAAATAAAATAAAAATAAAAAGAGGAGGGAATATTCCAAGAGAGTGAGGAAACTTGGTGTTCTGTTGACTCCTCCTCCTCTTCTTCTTTCACTTTAACCAACTTGTTTCTGCAGTGAGTGATCATCTTTTGCATATCCTCCTTGTTTTATTCTTGCGAATTAATTAATTAGGGTTTGGTTAGGGAGTACGATGACGTCGGAATCATGGCGACAACTCAAGGCCATGCTCCGCAAGAACTGGCTCCTCAAACTCCGACACCCCTACACCACCTTTACCGAGGTTCTCCTTCTCTCTCTCTTTCTTTCTTTCTTTACAACTTCTTGAGTTTGACGAGACGAGACGGTCTCACAATAAACTTAGCGTGATTCCATGTTTCCCCTATTTCCACTAAGCTCGCTTTAGTCAGATATTACTCCACTTTGTACTCTCTATTTACTCCCTCTTATTCATCCTTTTCTTTACCTTTGCTTTTTCACATTTGCTAAGACGCATTTTACACCGTCAATATATTTTATTTTGTATTGATAAAAATTATAAAAATTTGATATTAATAATGTATTCACAAAGACGAATCAAACAAGATCCCACGTGACTATATTTTAACTTATAGATTTTCGGGGATATGAAGGATTTTTTTTAGTTATGAATAATGTCAAAATGAGAATGGTAAAGAATCATATGAATAGGAGGGAGTATTTATTAAGGAAAATGACCAATCTTGAATTACAATCTTGTATGCTTACCATCCACACCCTGTTTTATGTTGCATCTTTTATGTTACAGTCGTCGTTTAGTTTCCCTAAGGTGTCATGATCAGGTTTGTGATACCGAATTTTTGTAAAGCCATGAAACAGGTAGGCAGTAGCTTGTAAATTAAAATAGGAACTGACGAAATTGTCATGGTCAAATTAATGATGACAATTACTCGAGTCATATTCGAGCTGGACCCCTATCTTGGAGCTTTCTTCTTTTTAAATGTTGCGAATAATGTATTCATCCTTTTAGCCATGGTGAATCGAGATGTTTTTGGCCTTTTATTATTTTTTCCCCTTTTTTACATCTCCATTGATGGGGGTGTCTGACGTATATCTATATCTTAAGTCGTCATTTACCTTTGTTTTTTCTTTTGTCTTGTAGATATTTCTACCCACAGTTGTGATGCTGATGTTGATTGCTGTTCGAACCCAAGTTGATACCCGCATGCACTCTGCCCAGCCGTATGCTTCTTTCCTGAATTTCCAAGGGCTCATGTACCTTGTGTGCATGTAGTTTTATCAAATTTATGAGATGCCGTATTAGAAATATCTAAAAGTAGTTAAATGAGACTTATTGCCGTGGATGTGTGACCGCCCGCCTTAGAGGGAAAGTAGGAATGAGATGGCGAGCTTATAGAGTCACCTCATTGCTCAATACCCTTTTCTTGAGCTTCAGAGTCGTACTTACTTGGATTAAGGAAGCTGTTGTAGGCGTGCATCTACTCCTCGAAATTCAATGTTTTTGGATACTTACTGCCATAGTTGCTATACTCAATTTTCTGGCTTTGTTGTTAAGTTCAGTGTTGGCAGCAGTATAAGGTGACTTAATCTTGTTGAATGCATGTAGGTATGTCCGGAAAGATATGCTGGTGGAGGTTGGTAGAGACAAAACATCCCCTCCCTTCAACCACATTCTAGAGCAATTGGTGATGAATGACGAGTACTTGGCTTTTGCACCCAATTCACAAGAAACGAGAGCTATGATCAATTTAATATCGCTGCAATTTCCCTTACTGAAGGTTGGCATTGATCGACTATTGTAATTTGAGCATCTTCATTGGTGTATAGACATTATCATTACTCCTGTGCTCCCCTTATTATCTCTTATCCTTGGGCAGTTGGGCACTTTCAGTCTCTTTCTCTGTGTTGTAGGGATTCCTAATATTATAAAGGTTATAGTTTCAGGGTTAATGAGGGTCTTTCTAGCAGTTTTTATCTTCATTAGTTTCTTAGTATGTCAGGACAAAAGGACCATGGTGGTTAGGGAAAATGTAGTTAAGTATTGCTTCTGAAAGACACTGAGTTTTGACATTGCTGTTATCTGTCGGTATTTGGCTAATTTTTTTACCCCTTGAATTAGTAGTGGCTAAGTAAATATGTTAGTTCAAGCCATGGCTGTCATGGGTTTACTTTATCTGTTTGGATTCTTGACTGATCCTTTCGGTTTTAGACTTGAAAAGTCTCATGCGCAAATTTGTATTCCCTAACTCTAGAAGCTAAATCATAGTTGCAGCTTTGCGGGAACACCTTCTAACTTGGTTTCACGTCCTATTGTAGTCGGTTGCTAGAGTCTACAAGGATGAAGTTGAACTCGAAGACTATATTTGCTCAGATATGTATAGCACTTGCGATCATTTGAAGTGAGTTAACTATTTTTATGGTTCAAAAAATCGATCTTTATTTTCCATGATCATTGAATGCTCTTCCATTACAATTGGTTATTTGTAGCTGGTCGTGCCTTCTCTATCATTGCATTCTTCTGCCTGTGCCACTTTGTGCAATAATGGGTGGTCTAGGAAAGTTTTTAAAAATCGCTCTATTCATTTCCATGTTATTCAGTTGTACTATGTTGTTTGTAAGGCTCAGTTTCCGATAACTTCGTGATACTCTGAGAGTTGGTGTTGGTGCATTTTTTCTACACATGCGTGCCAAGTGGGATTACAGCTGGGATCAAATGTGAGCAGCGTTCCCCTGCAACAATAGAGAGTTCTTTCCTAATTACCTTCACCGAATATGTGGCAACGAGTGCTACTTATATGAATATTCCGTTTTCTTCTTCCCATAGAAAAAGATACGAAATGCAAGGTTGCTCACTATCCTAAGAACCAAGTATTTAACCCATTGCTAAATGTTTTACCAGTTTCTTTAATTCTGTACTTGTCACATTCTCTGTGGTAGTGAAACCTACCTTTTTGTTACCAAAAGAAATATCTGTGGCACTTTGGGTTTAGTATGTTCTGTGAATAATTCTCCTACCTTGGCCTTTTTCTTGCGGAAATATCAATATATCTGTTTTTTTTTTTGGCTCCCTCAGGAATTGCTCAAATCCCAGAATCAGAGGGGCAGTGGTATTTCACAGTCAGGGTCCCCAATTGTATGACTACAGCATACGCCTTAACCACACATGGGCCTTTTCAGGATTTCCTGATGTCAAAACAATTATGGATGTAAATGGTCCTTATCTCAATGATTTGGAGCTTGGTGTAAACCCCATTCCAATTATGCAGTATGGCTTCAGTGGTTTTTTGACTGTATGATCTCATCTCTTTCATTAAGCACTATTGCACCCTCTCTTTTTGCTGTTTGCATCCTTCTATCGCTCAGTTACTGTCATCGTTGCATTTATAGATGTGTGAATAGAAGAAAAAGTCATAGAAGATGTGGTACGTATTGGCTAAGATTGAACCATGTTTGTTACCTTCTCGACCTCTCTTACGATTTCCCTTTTAGCTCCTCTTCCTTCATTCTCTTTCTCTCTCCAACCTCTCCCTCAATGACATACCATTACTTAAGGAAATTGGGCCTCTCCTCACCTTGATCCGATTTCGCATTTTCGCAATCTAACAACCTCTTTTTAATTTCGCACGAGCTTTGAGTTGTGAAGGAGTTTTGAATTTCATCTCCGTGAATATTTGTATCAATAGCGTTCAGGTTAAAAATCCTGATTTGTTTGCTATATTTATCTTGATGCAGCTTCAACAAGTTATGGATTCTTTCATCATATTTACTGGACGGCAGGTGGAGAGTAGTAGGAACTTTGAAGATGCTGAAGGAGCACCCTCTAGCTCATATTCTATGTTAAAGTTTCCTTCAATGGAGTTTATACCTGCAAACATAAGGCTTGTTCCCTTTCCAACTCGTGCCTACACTGATGACGAATTCCAGAGTATTGTGAAGAGAGTCATGGGAGTATTGTATGTACCTTTTTGATTTTCATGTCAACATACGTTCTTATATTCATCTTAATTTATGATTTTAGGCTGCAACATGCAGGTACCTGCTAGGATTTCTGTACCCAATCTCTCGGCTTATTAGTTATTCTGTCTTTGAGAAGGTTAGATGACGAGAATGGGTAGTTAATCTTACATTTTATCAACTGAATAATTCTGCAGTTATAATGCTGTTTGCTTTCTTGCTGTTCAGGAGCATAAAATCAAGGAAGGGCTTTATATGATGGGTCTTAAAAGCGAGGTCTTTCATATCTCGTGGTTTATAACATATGCCGTGCAGGTATTTACATGTGGTGGGGTAGATGGCTCTTTTATTGTGTATATTTTTGCTTCTGGCTGGTGGCAGTTTGTTGTTGGAGTAATGTTATGAGTAGATTTGCTTAGAGATTAGGTGTTTAGGTTGCAGAGAGAAACAATACAATTCTTGCTATTTTTGGCCGCTTTATCAAGTGCGGACTGTAGACTGAGGCTTGTACAATTCTGTTCTATAGCTTTCTGAGCTTCCGTTCAATTTTCTCTTATTGAACAAATTGGAGAAGGACAATTTCTTTTTTAAGTCTTAGATTCTTGCCTTTGTAGAGTTGTTTGCCTTATATTATTGCTGTTCCACCGGGCTTGCAACTGTCATTTGATTCATAGCTAGTAATAACTAATCCTTTGACAAGATTTTCAGCTAATTGGCTTACTATAATTTTGAGGATTCTTATTATTTTTTTTTTTTTTCGGTCTTGCTCTTCCCTTGTGCAGTTTGCAGTATCTTCAGCGATTATCACAGTTTTCACCATGTGCTCTCTTTTCAAGTATAGCGACAAGTCATTGGTGTTTACATACTTCTTTTCCTTCGGACTGAGTGCAATCACATTGTCTTTTATGATTTCTACATTTTTTATGAGAGCTAAAACAGCTGTTGCTGTTGGGACACTTTCTTTCTTTGGGGCCTTCTTCCCTTATTACACCGTCAATGATCCAGATATCTCAATGTGAGTAGTGGATTTTACTCTATATTTCATTGGTTGATTCATTGCAATATGTATGGAGATTTTCCTGTTTTTCTTATATACTTTTTTCCAGGGCATTAAAGGCGACTGCATCGTTGCTCTCTCCAACTGCCTTTGCATTGGGATCTATTAATTTTGCTGATTACGAACGTGCTCATGTTGGATTGCGTTGGAGTAATATATGGCGTGTATGCTTAAATTAATGTAGTGTTTGTTTTTCTGACCTCCCATGTGCATTTTCTGAATTTTTGTGATATCCATACAGGAATCATCTGGGGTTAATTTTCTGGTTTGTCTAAGCATGATGATATTTGATACCGTATTATATTGTGCCATTGGTGTTTTCTTGGATAAGGTATGCTCTGAATTTGCCGTTCGACTGTGTTTTATGAATATTGTTCTGCTGACCATTACCATTACTCTTAGCTTTTTAACTATTTGGGGACACCCTTGAGTGAATTTATAGTCCGATGGCTTCACAACAAAGGTTTCGTCCTATAAAATTTGCTGTCGATAGTCCCATTAATATAAAGAATAAGTAATTCCTAAGATGGTGATTCCATCGATTATAGTTTTCTAGCGGTTTTTCCTGCTGTATAATTGTCTAACTTGTGTTGCCATGTTCAGAATCTTCCAAAAGAGGATCATACACGTTTTTCATGGAGATCTATTTTACCTAAGTGCCTCCATAGAAAGAAAGATATTATCAAGTCTTCTGGATCTGGTTTTGGAATGAAGTTGGAGGCTATAAGCTTGGAGATGAAGCAGCAAGAAGTTGACTGCAGGTATATCAGCTATGCTTTGTAACTTTGCGACTGTTTCTCCATCATTAGCCTTGTTTCTTTAATGTGGATGTCAATGGCAGGTGCCTCCAGATAAGGAATCTTAGTAAAGTATACTCTACTAAAAAGGGGGATTGCTGTGCAGTTGATTCTTTGCATCTGAGTTTATACGAAAATCAGATTCTTGCTCTTCTAGGTATACATTTGAAACCACCCTTATGTTACAAATGTTCCCTTAGAATTGGGACAGTCAAAGCTGTCTGTGTTTTTGCTCATTTGTTTTTTTGTTGCACTCATAGCTGTTAATTATAGCCTTGGTATTTTCGATATGCTGTAGCACTTCTCAACTGTATTCAATTCAGTTGGTTTTGTAGTTGAAAAAGTAAAAATACTCAAGGGGAATTAGTTTAAACAATTTACTGTCGCCCCAGTATGCACCATTCTCTCTAATTCCTAACTCTTTGTCGTTGCAACTACTTAATATCACCATGTTCAAAAGACTGAACGTAAAAACAATACTCGTGCTACAAAAGAAAATTGAAAGACTGCTAATTTCAGCTAATGTTACCACACTTCCATTGACCTTGCTAGCTAAACAAAAGTGACAAACTGACAATAGAAGGGTATTTTCTTATGAACTTGTAAACAGTCTAAACACTCGCGTAGATTCTACTGATTCTCTGTTTACATAGTGTCTTATTTTTTGCTGAACGTTCGAGTGGTTTTATGCAGGTCATAATGGAGCTGGTAAGAGTACTACTATCTCTATGCTAGTTGGCCTTATTCCCCCTACCTCCGGGGATGCTTTGATTTTTGGGAGAAATATTTTGACTGATATGGTAGGTAATCTGTCGAACTTTTTTTTATTCATGTGCATTGGTCTCTGTTGTACTCTCGCCATTTTTTCCAATTGGAAAAAATAGTGTGTTGGAGTGCTAATGTTCACCAAAAGATATATTCAGCGGTGTACATGACTACATGCTCTAATGAAGTAGAGCAAAATGGATCATTAAAGGGGTTTCACTTCATTTTATTGTGAAGTAGCAATTATTCAATGCAATTTTTGACACAAATATATTTATGGGTTGTCCTAAAACTCTCTGTGGTGCTAAAAAAGCGTATACTCGACCCTTCCTTATCCCTCCATTTGCGGTAGACCTTGAGGGCAATGGTGTAATGTTGGCTTTTATATTCAATGGTAGTTATATATTTTATTGAATCATATCCTTTTGCTCTGCAGAATGACATTCGTAAGGACTTGGGAGTATGCCCGCAAGTTGATATTTTGTTCCCAGAATTAACAGTAAGTGTCAAGAATTGGTGGTGCGGTGGTTTGATATGTTTTTCTCAGTGAAAGGTAATTGTGCACTATTAAATGGCAGAAGGAAAACTTCTGAGTAAGGATAGAAAGACGAACAGACAAGTGTACCACAAGCTAAAACTTGAATAGCCAATCAGCAAGTTGCCGTGCTTGAGCAATATATATGCTTGAGAAGTGTATTTAAATACATAATTTGTGACCCTTTGTTCACTTGTTTACTCTAATTGGTGCTGGGGTTGGTGGGAGGAGGCTAGAAGTCCCTTATTGTGAGAGGTCAGAGCAGACATGTCACTGCTTTAGACAATTTTGATGTGAATCCTCTGCAATTTGTAGACTCTTGTGTGCAGCACCATGGCTGACAGAGAATCGTCTATGCAGGTAAAAGAGCATTTAGAAATGTATGGCGTACTGAAAGGTGTGAAGGAAGATGTCCTTGAGAGTGCAGTGGCTGAAATGATTGATGAGGTGAGCTCTCTCACAGTCTCACTTTAGTATCATGGTTATATCAGTATTGGGCAAATGAACTTTGTTAACTAGCTTTGGATACCAAATTACCAATATCCCATAGCTAACCTGTAGTACTCCCTATGTTCACTCGTATTCACTACATTTTTTCTGGATCAGTCAAACTAATTCACTGAATTATCCTTATTTGATAAACTGCTTTTAAAGACAAAAAGGCCCTTGCTGGTGTCTGAAGTGTAAATTTCATTGTCTTTATGCCGCTTGCCATTTATACCCTTCCCATTCTTAATTTTCTTCAACATTGACTGATCCCAAGTGAGTGGAGGAGTAGTATTTAGTTACTCCCTTGTGTGAATATTAGCTGGTGTCCAAACAATCTTTTCTATGAAGAAACCAATGGATAATAGATGGTCTTTAAGACTTGAATGTCGCTTTACATAGTGCAGAGCCCAAAATTCTTTTTCGCTTCATCATTTTGCATACTGGATGTCACTACACATCAATTTTAGAGAGTATTTCAGTCTTTATGATACGCATTTGCTTAACACGAGACAGCTTATCAATTTATCTTGATTAATTAATATTTTGTACAGGTTGGTCTGGGTGACAAAATTAACACTGTTGTTAGTTCCTTGTCGGGTGGTATGAAAAGGAAACTCTCCTTGGGAAATGCTCTGATAGGCAACAGTAAGGTGAATCCTCTGTTTGAGGATAATAATATTATGCTCATTTCTTGGACGCCTTTCTGGCTAATTAATAATGCATTTTGCAGGTTATCATTCTTGATGAACCTACTAGTGGAATGGATCCTTATTCAATGCGCTTGACGTGGCAGCTAATAAAAAAGATTAAGAAAGGAAGAATTGTATTACTGACAACACATTCAATGGATGAAGCTGAAGTTTTAGGAGATCGTATAGCTATTATGGCAAATGGCTCTTTGAAATGCTGTGGAAGGTTGCTTCTAATCTCATTTCTCCATGTACCATCACTTTGATGATAATCCAGAATAAAGAGTCATCCTACTTTAGAATTTCTGTTAGTGTGTATGTCTCTGGACATGTGTATAAATGCAATATAAAAGGAAAATTTAAATTGAAGGAAAAATCTTAACTGTGCAATGTCAAACACCATTCTGATGCATCGTGTTGACTGTTAGCAATTTTATCTTGAGAGAGGGAGGCGTAAAGGACTATCATTTTGTGCATGAGCATTATGCTTAATTATCAAATGAGCATTATGGACAATCTTCCTTAACCATTGTTGTCCCCTTTAATTCGTGCTAAATTATCTTAAAAAAAATAGAGGTTTTGTTTTCTTTCGTACTCTTTAACACTAAATATTCATTTGTGCAGCTCTCTATACCTGAAGCATCAATATGGGGTCGGCTATACCCTTACTTTAGCGAAGGTTAGCCTAGATAACTTGCATTAATGAGGATCTTCTATTCTAGTTTCACAAGAAGCAACATATTTTACTGATCTTTATAAGCTCTATTTTTGTTCTTTTCAGACTGCTGCTGGTGCCTCTGTGGCTGCAGATATTGTTTATAGACATATCCCTACGGCAGCAATTGTGAGCGAGGTATTGGACTCCTCCACAGCACTTAGATTATGATCCTTTTTTTTTTTTTATAGTTCTTAATAATTATTATCCTGCATCTAAACATTAGCCTCGTTAACGACGCACTTGGGTTGTTGGATGACTTGGGTTCTTGTACTATGAGTAATGTAATACTCCCTCCATTCAAATCCAACTTGTGCATGACATCATGGCACACATGCCAACGCGAGTTTTACAACGTTAAT
>JAUEKU010000007.1:1942498-1952860 GCA_032274805.1 Gypsophila paniculata
ATTGTGATATATTTTTCATCTAAATGCTTAATTATGCCTTCTACTTTGACCTATTATGTCTCAGGTATTCCTAGGAAGCCCCCTTGCCACACAATTGACAAAACCTTGTGTCTAGCCACGTTTTATGCCCCTACGGGCCTTCATGAGCATTTGTCTACGTGTCGACGCTTACGAGCCTTCGTGTGAGGGGCCATCTTAAATTAGAAGAATCTATTATTAAAGCTCAACCATTACCTTAAGATTTTGGTTGAGATGATCTTCTAATAGTAAATCAATATAACCACAACTTACGGACTAGAAGAAGATAGGAACATCTTATTGGTCACCAAAAAATTGCACATGTTAGTGAAGATTATAATGTACTCCCTCCATTCTAACATGAAAGTCCCACTTTTCTTTTTTGGACAATTCATCATAATAGTGTCACTTCTAATTTTCTTTTTTATTTGGCCTACAAAAACCCTTTATATTTACAAGAATGTTAATTAATTTTACTTATTTTTTTATTATTTTAATCAACCAAGTCCACTTGTGTGTACAATCTTTTACTTAATAATTCCATTTATGAATCGTTATTATTATTATTATTTGGGGTGTACAATATATATGTCGCCACAATTTCATTAAATATTGCCACGCTTTGGACGAAAATGCCCTTACGCTTAACTTGACTAATTAATTTGAGTACTCTAATTACACTTAAATTACTCTAATTAAACATAAAATACTAACAAAATATGTAAATAAATAATCAAATAAATTGAAAAATCTTTAAAAAAAAAATTTAAAAAAATAAAAAAGGACCATCTCGTCTCCGAAAATTTAGGTCCAAATTTTAAAAAAAAAAAAAACGCAGAAAATCCAAAAAAAAAAAAAAACGATCCAACGTATACCTTCAATACTTGCAGCGCGGGAACAAAAGATGAGATTGAATGTGAGTGAGTACTTGAATTCACTAAAAAATGAAGCAAATTGAAAGAGGAAAAGTTGAGTTGGGAGTTTTTTTTTTGTTAAGGGAGATGATGAGTGATGACTGATGAGTAATGAGTATAAGGGTAATTTAATCCCAATTTTGTGGCGATGTTTAACTAACATGCGGCGGCGTTTTGTAATTTGGTATTATTTTAATATTGTTTTTTAGTTATCGTGTCCAAACCAAATGAGACTATCATGTTAGTATGGAAGGAGTATTAGATTATGCTCAAAGTTATAAAAAGATGGATTTTACACAATATAATGTTGTAAACTTCTGAGACCTCGTGAAAGTATCTATTATAAAATTACCCACTTCCATTAGAATTTTGATGTATAATGAGTCACAAGGGCAATTGATGCTGACACAAATTGAACTCAGGTCTCGAGTACTATCGCTCATGACTTTATCAACTAAGCTAGTTGATATCTTCACTTTCATTAGAATTTTGAAATACAATTGTGGAGAGTAAACCAATTTCATACTTTTTTGGACGATTTAGATGAACCTTTGTAAGAATTGAGAGTCCTGAATATATTTGCCAACCAAAATACTCCACCAAAATACTCGTTTTGAGTACTTTAAAGAGTGCAAGTAAAGAATTCATATTTTGGCATCACTGTGGTTTTCTCATAAAACCCAAAAGTTGTAGTAAACCCTAAACAAAGGAAAAACGTGGAATTCTGAAATGCTATGCTTTATCCCCAATTATGTGAATTTGCGTTGTTTGGTACTGATAAATGTTTGTTAAGAGGAGGCATAAGACCAATACGATTGAGGAGGAAGGAAATTCGAATTATATACTTATTATCCATAAAATAAACGTATTATAAATTTATTGTTCCTTGTATATCACACCTAATTGAGTATAAATTCAATTCTTTTTATCTCCTTATAAGCGGTGGTATATTTTCTAACGAGGTCCTACTTTCTGGAATTTATGGGAACTGAACTAAAATACGGACAAAATTGTATTGAAATAGTTTAATTAAACTAAACTGAAATTGAGTTCAGAGAAACATGAGCAGTGGTCAAGAATGGTAATCATATTATATACATTTTAAATTTAGTTAGAAAAATATAAGGAAATCACTAGCTTAAAAATTATTAATGCCTTTTAACTACAATTTAGATTTTTGGTTAATGATTTTAAGAATCATAAGAGTATGCACGTTTCTTCTTTTTTTGTCAAAGTTTGCATGAACCTACAATCGAGAGAAAATAATTCTTAACAAAATTAATTTCCTCCTGCAATTTGATTCCCTATACTTCTATTGAAAATTGTTAAAATCATTAAAATAATATTTCCTCCGTCCCAGTCATTTATTTACATATTTTATTTTGAGTTGTATCATTCATTTGTTTATATCTCTATTTTAATAATGTATTCAATGAATAATTTGGACTCTCTCATTCATTCTTGTCCACTTCTCATTTATTAATTGATCATCATCTTCCTCCTTATCTTTGTGCCAAAACCAAAAAAGTAAACAAATGACCGGAAAAAAAAAGTATTAATTTAAATTAGAGTACTTACACCTATGGGCCAATTTCCAACTTTTGTATGATAATTTTGACTCTCCCATTGTTAACTTGTACCGAAATCAAATGTAAATAAATAATCAAAATAAAGAAAATATCTATTTTTCACAAGAAATAAACACGATCCATTTATCCTGATTTCCTCTTTTAACGAAATTGGTATATTCCGTTATATAAATCCAACAATTTGGAGAGTTGCAAATCTGTACTCCATTTTGCTGTCTCAATCTTTTAGGCCATAGTCGTATTGGTAAAATATAAATGCGTAAGAAGCAAGAATTCACCCATTCCCTTATCATGTTAATACACTCAAAAAAAAAAGAAAAAAAAAAAGAAAACTCTGATTATGTCCTACGTCATCTTCTATAACTAATATTATCTTCTTTCCTCTCATCGCCCTCTTTTTATTCTTTCTAGATAATTATGAGACCCGTATCCGCTATTTAAAATGTACGAATAAAATCCCGAGTGTATATAATAGCCTATTTTTAGCCACTTTTTAATATGGATAACATACTGAAAATCAAAAAATCATAGACTCCGATTATAATTGTTCGACCAAATTTTTCTTGGAAGATATTGAACTTGATAACCATAAAATTTTCATGCATATTTTTTAACCATTAGACTCCATACTCGACTTTTGACTTCATATCAATCAATTATATACACTTTTTGTGAAAAATATTTATATACAATTGATTGGAACGACGAGAGTGTAAATGATTTCTTGTAAGGAATATATGACTTAATATGTGAGACTATAAATATTTAGACATTATTTTCATGAAACTATTAGACGTTAAGCGGCCACATTTCTTACCCATTTTAGCACTCCATTTATTGCCTGCCTACCTAACAAAATCTCTTGCAAATTTTTAGCAAATTAATGGTGAGCAATTATGGGTTGAAATTCTAGTTATTTCATTTGGGTTTGTTCATTATTATTAAGGTTTGCATCTCATATTTTCCCTATTATTAAAACTTTGTTCTTTCTTGTCCTATGATCTGCTGTTAAATTTTGTGGGATCATTGAATTTTTGTTGGGGAATTCAATATTCATTTATCAAATCCTGATCATTACGAGCCTCCACGTGAGAGGACGTGTTAAGGTATATGAACCAGTTATTGGACCTTAACTATCATCTTACGGTTTTGGCTGAGATGCTCTTCTAATATGAACATTTATGACCTGATTTTTGTGTGAACGTCCTTGAAAGTTTGGATTATTTTGTTGAATGAAGTTATTTGGTATTTGGGTTTGCTAGGACGTAGACAAGATCATAGGTTGTAGAGTTTTGAGGTTACATTTTTAATAATCTCTTGGTTTAGCTTGTAGTATTATTATGTTCATGGTGATATAAGTTAATTTATTGGTAGAAATTGAATGAAAGATATGGATGATATAAGCAATGAAGCAAATGTTGATTCATTCTCAATTGGACCTAGTTCGATCGTTGGTCGAACGATTGCTTTTAGAATATTGTTCTGCAAGTCCATGGCACATTTTAGGGTCCAAGTGGTACATGCTTTGGTTGTGTACATGAGGAAGTTTAAAGGGTATGTAGGGCCGATTTTATCATGGTTCCATCCCCGGAATCCTCAGGGTATATTGGCAATGGTGATTGTAATAGCTTTTATTTTGAAACGATATACGAATGTGAAAAGGAGAGCGGAGGTAGCTTATAGGAGGAAGTTTTGGCGGAATATGATGAGAACGGCACTTACTTATGAGGAATGGGCACATGCCGCCAAAATGTTGGAGAAGGAAGGTCCAAAAATTAATGAAGCGATGTTTTATGATGAGGAACTTGTTAGGAATAAGCTCCAAGAGCTATGGCAACGTCGCCAGGAAGGTTCGTTGAGGGATATTATATTTTGCATGAGGGCAGATCTTATTAGGAATCTTGGTAATATGTGTAACCCTGAGCTTCATAAGGGAAGGCTTCAAGTGCCTAAACTTATAAAGGAGTACATTGATGAAGTTACGACTCAGTTAAAGATGGTTTGTGACTCGGATTCTGAAGAGCTGCTATTGGAAGAGAAGCTTGCATTCATGCATGAGACTCGACATGCTTTTGGCAGGACGGCTTTGCTTTTAAGTGGTGGTGCTTCTCTTGGTTCTTTCCATGTTGGTGTTGTTAAAACCTTGGTGGAACATAAGCTTTTGCCACGAATCATTGCTGGCTCTAGTGTAGGATCCATCATGTGCTCGGTTGTTGCAACTAGGTCTTGGCCTGAGCTTCAGAGTTTCTTCGAGGATTCCTGGCATTCTTTGAAATTCTTTGACCAAATGGGTGGCATCTATACAATTGTCAAGAGGGTCACAACACATGGAGCCGTTCATGAGATTCGGCAATTGCAAATGATGTTGAGGAACCTTACAAGTAATATGACTTTTCAAGAGGCTTATGACATGACTGGAAGGATTCTTGGAATAACAGTGTGCTCTCCTCGTAAACATGAACCTCCCCGTTGCCTTAACTATTTGACCTCGCCCCATGTTGTTATATGGAGTGCCGTGACAGCATCTTGTGCCTTTCCCGGCCTTTTTGAGGCCCAGGAGCTAATGGCTAAAGACAGATTTGGTGAACTTGTACCTTACCACCCACCTTTCCATCTCGGTCCAGAAGAAGGCACTAGCCCAGCACGTCGGTGGAGAGATGGTAGCTTGGAGAGTGACTTGCCGATGATGCAACTGAAGGAGCTGTTCAATGTTAACCACTTCATTGTTAGCCAAGCAAATCCACATATTGCTCCTTTTCTAAGGTTGAAGGAATTTGTCCGAGCATACGGGGGCAACTTTGCTGCCAAGGTATAATACTTGAATCTAGAAACTTATGTTGTGTGCTTAAACTGCTTATGACTTTGGTTTTTCTCCATGATCTTGTTTTTGTTCCTTTGATCTGTAAGTCTTAAGAGATGCGTAGGGGAAGTAAAGAATATGGAGAGTGGGTCTTTAAGAATCAATTGGTTGTTGGAAAATTGATCCGTGCTAGTTTAGGCATAGTTGGCGCTTCCTGATTCTCTTCCCCTTGTCTGTTAGCACTTGATAATGGCGACTAATAATGGCTCAATACTTATAGCTTGCTCAACTGGCGGAGATGGAAGTGAAACACAGATGCAACCAGATACTGGAACTGGGCTTTCCTTTGGGTGGAATCCCTAAATTGTTTGCTCAGGCATGGGAAGGTGATGTCACCGTTGTGATGCCTGCCACACTTGCACAGGTATGTTAACATCATCATCAACATATTTGTGTGGGTGCGCTGATGCTTTCTTTCAATTGTGTGTTTAGACTTTTAAGCCTCTAAAACATACTGCGTAATCAAGCTAGTTTCTGATTTTTGAATTTCTTTTGCAGTGTTTTGCTTAATATTTGAACTTAGAATTGTTTGTTTAGTTTGGTTGTGAATGATGGAATCACTCACAAGTCACAACTCAGTGATGGTTGAGTTCTCTGTGGTTCTGGCCTTCTGGGTTGATGAAAACTTGCAAAAAACGTGAGAAAAGTTTTGCGGTGTGGCCCTTTTACAACATCTTTAGAATTGTGCATTTTTTAATATTGGAAGCACAGTTTTGAGTTTTAATTCGTCCAATTGATGTGCAATTGAACTTCTCCTTTCTTTAGCATTGAATTGTAACATGACTAAATATCTTTAGAATTTTGCACTTTAAATTGTTGACGGTTTAGTGTTTGTGGTGTGTAAATTGAGTGTAAAATGTATGAAAACAAAAAATACCCGACGCTAATGATTTCATGTGAAAATACCAGTATTCAAAAATTATCCAGAACCCGTCATATGGGGAGCTCCAAAAGGCAGCAAATCAAGGCAGACGGTGCACCTGGGAGAAACTCGCTGCCATTAAATCCAATTGTGGCATTGAACTTGCTTTGGATGAGTGTGTTGCGACTCTCAATCACATGCGCAGACTTAAACGGAGTACTCAGAGAGCTGCTTTAGCGTCTCAAAACCAGACCCACAACCTGTCCTCCAATCGAAGATTCAGTGCTTCCAGAAGGATACCGTCTTGGAATTGTATTGCTCGAGAGAACTCAACAGGATCTCTTGAAGACGAGGCACTTGCTGACCTGTCTACTTTCCAACAAGCTCCTGTTACAACTGCCGGATCTTCAAGCCGGCATAACTGGACAGGTAGAAACATGCAAGATTTCAGTGATAGTGAATCAGAAAGTACGGATTTGCACACGTGGACGAGATCTGGTGGGCCCCTCATGAGAACGATATCGTCCGACATGTTTGTGGACTTCGTTCAGAACCTGGACTTGGATGTCGAAGCAAAGCAGAGTCTGACAGGACATCTAAACTCTGTTATCATGCAGACAGTGTCCAGAGACTTGAGAGGCGCTACACCAGACAGGAATTCTGAGAATGCCTCTAATGATCAGAGGGATCCTGGAAACAGAGCTGGCATGAACGGTGCTAGTATAATCATCACCGAAGGAGATTTTTTGCAGCCAGAGAGAATTCCTAATGGAATAGTGTTTAATATCGTCAAGAAAGAAGACTTTCCGGCTTCAGGCCAGAACTACGATTCAGAGAGCTTGGCCAGCCCGGCTCCTGAGTACGTTCAACTGGAAAGCTCCGAAAGGGGAATGGATGTCAGCTCAGAATCGGAATGTGATGATAACGATGAAAACCACCACCTTGGTGAAACAGATGCTGTTTATCATACCAAAGTTGATAATCATTCTGAAATCGATAATGGAAATGATGCAATTATTACTGAGGATTCAATTGAAACTTGATGAATATTTGTTCAAGCGTAAGTTATGAACTGGTCATTTTAGTGACCGGCCTGACTGGTGATACAAGTTTGGTGACAGTAATCATACTATAATCATCTTTGTTGGCCGGAGTTAGACGCATTGGCAAACCGTTTGTATACTGGCATTTCATAGGAAGCTGTTGGCGTGATATGGCTAACAGCGCATTGACATCTATACCATCTATGCAGTCGAAATGGAATCTTTTCCTCCGAGGTCGAGGTAGTTGCATATTATGGAAGAGATGTGTAGTTTAATGTATCAGTACTTGTAAGTTTTTGTGTTTGGGTACAATTGTACAGTTAAACCCAAACACCGCCACTGCAAATGGTTCTCAGCTGTTAGACTAGTTACTACTGCTGTTACTTCACATTTTACTTTACAAATTCTTTAAAGTACGGGTTGGAGTCACATAACAACCCGGACCTCACCCATTGTCATCCTTATTTCCAGCTTGTAGCGTGGTACGTCCCACCAATCACCCTTTATCTTGTTCGACAAATTTACGGTTTTATGCCTTTATTATTTTCCGCATGTTGTGCTTCTTTTTCCTTTCGTTATTGATGTTGTGTCCCTTGTATAAGTGACATCATATTGTTTTTTTAATGTATTTATGGCTAGAGTATTTCGCTTTAACCAAAAAATAGAAAATAGAATAACAAAAGACAAAAAAAGAAAATGCTCAACATTCATGGAAACACAAACACTACTTATTACATAAACAACGACGATCTAACAAAAAAACTTTAGCTATAAATTAAACCGTTATTACCTTAACGCATTTTTCCAATTTCTTCGCACCTCAATTTCAAAGGAACTACATCAAATAAACATAACATCTTTCAAAATTCAAACACGAGGCTAGCTACTCAAGCAACAATTCGTGGATTATACATCTGAGGTACTACCTCAGATGTTAACTTTTTGAGTTTTCTTTTAGAGTTTCTGAGTTCTATACTCAAAAACTTAAATTAATACTCAAAAACTAATTACTACTCAAAAATTTACTCTAAAAACTCAAAATAATTTGACCTATGATGTAATACATCAGATGCATAATCCTATTTCTCCTCAAGCAAATAACTTAACAATCTCGATTACGAGATGTGGATTATCCTTGAAAATTGGCATAACTAAATGACACAACTTCTTCATCTTTTCAACATCCGAAAACAATCCACCATCTTTTATATCACACATTAAAAAAACCGTAACACTTTCTAGTAATACTTCCATGCATTGTGTGACGGTCTGCACACAGACCGTGACACATTGCTTAACCTTCTTAAGCACCTCATTGATCATTTTACAAAATGATTCACATGCACTTTTCAAGCTTTCCATTGCTTTAGCAACGCCTTTTCTTATCTTATTTGTTAAGGTAGTAATATAATCATTTACTTTTTGAGCGATATTCTCATATAATTTCTTGAGTTTATCAAATAGCGTTTGCACAACACTTTTATCCATTATTTTTTGGTGTAAGATTTTGAGATAGAGAGATTATTAATTCTTAGTATGTTTTGTAAGATGTTTGCATGCATATAATTATATATGTGTGTGGTATATATATATAGTACTAGTGCCTTACTTATACTAGGGACTTGGAGAGTATACGAGTAGAGTAGGGTAGAGTAGAGAATTTAAAGGGCATTTCTTGGGGATGTTAAAAGCCCTAATTAGTTTCTTTCATATTGATTATAGGGTTCTTTTGGATTTTATGGATAATTTCACTTTTGTTTTTGAAAATTACAAAGCCTTAAAGAACATGTCTTTGCCACCGAGTATTACGAGAATCTGTTTCACAATGCAAAAGGTTTTAGAGCAAGTTTAATGGAAGAATTTGAAATAAAGTTCTTATCATGGAAATTTACATTTCAACAAACTCTATATTTCGGAACTTTTTCTCTCGATGGAAGCACTTTAATTAATTTGTTCTTAATTGGACCCACTATTTAAAACTCTCTACACCAATCTATTTTATTTTTTCTTGAAAAATGGAAGAACTTGTTACATAACCTACTTCTTATTTTGACAATGAGATCCACAATGAGAAAAACTTTATTGTTAAAGTTCTTGTTGACAAACTCAAGGCTAAGAACAACCATTGCACATGCCTTTAGTGTATAAAATGTGACACTCTTAAACTTCTAAAAAGTGTCATATCATGATAAAATTAAATTGACCACGTTTTACGCATATAAATATAATTCAGCTCATTTTATAATTCAAAATCATTAGTAAAAATCGACCTTCTTTATCTTGTACATTTTTTGTACATGGCTACCTTTCATACATGATCAATTCAACTCAATTTCAAAAAAAATTTATCCATTAATCTATGAGACAAGGGTTCAGTATTTGATGCATGGAAATAGAATAGACTACTTCTACTTGTCTAGTCGTTTATCTCTTTGAAAAGCACCCACATCAAATAAATTAGTCATATGATTATCGACGTTGAACCCCCGAATCTCGATTTCGACAAAAAGAAAAAAAAGATACTCACCCAAAACAATTTTATTTTGCGTATTTCACAGGAATAATCCAAACTATTACCCATCTGCTCAAAATAATCCGAACTATTGTTTATCTCAAAATAAACTCAAGTATAATATACACCTTCTCAAAATAAACTTTCTTTACCGGCTACCTGATGCACCCGTAAACTTTATTTTTCTTTGACCAAATTTGACTTATAAACAATGCTTTACCTTTCCACTTCCCAAATACTCCCTACTTAATCACTACTTCCAAATAATACGTATAAACCACAAACTTACTCCCCTCTTTACATTTTCACTTTCCCTTTCATTTTCACTTTAATTACCACAAACTTTACCCTTTTATTACTCACCATTTCAACTACTGCAATTTCTTCATCTACCTCATCTCCAATTTTTTGCCTGATAACAATTGATCTGTCACTGTATTTTTATAGTGGGTTATGTGTAATTTTGCCTCATTTTGCTGCACTATTGGATGTATCAGACTTAATTAGTGTATCAAACTTTGGTGTGTATTTGTGGTTCTGACTTTGTTGGAATATTAATGAAGA
>JAUEKU010000007.1:1952960-1968299 GCA_032274805.1 Gypsophila paniculata
ATTAAGAACTGCAACTGAATTTAACCTGAACTAAACTGAATTGAAATCGAAAATAAGGATAATCGAAATGACATCGATCCGAATAATTCCGATCCGAAATCGATCGAAATGACCCGTTTGCCACCTCTAATTATACCATTGTTCATTTATTCAAACAATCATGAGGGTCAGGTCTACTCATTAGCCTAGAGACTCTTCGGAATTCAGTGAAATATTATACCGCTGTTTATTCAAACACTGTTCATTAGCCTAAAGACTCTTCGGAATTTAGTGAAATATATAAGCGAAAATATAATCACGTGTTATTTTGTTTGATTTATCTCTTTAAATACAATATTAATATCAAATCTATATAATATTTTATAAGGTGTAACTAAAACTATTTACGTTGCAAAATGTGCATCGACATATGTGTCATGACATCATGCGCAAAATGGAGTTGTAGGGAGGAGTACCGCTTATAGGGTAATAGGTCATTTCACTTAAAGAAAATCATACAGGTCATATTAAATAAACTAGATTATGATCGAAGTTAAACCGCTTATACGGTAAACATGGTTTCACTCGGTCTATTTACCTTCCTACTTTGGTCTGAAGGGTAAACCGTCATAATTACCATCCAAAATTAATAATTAATATTGATATAGAGTATTTATTCTAACATCGATCTTTATGTCAAAATGAATAGTCAAAAGTGACGGAAACAATCAATGATTGAGCAGAGTGACTGAGTGAGTAGTATTCGATTGACGAGTCAAATCTACTAAAAGTTACTCCCTCCAACCTAACATGTTTGTCCCACATTCATTATGGGTACAATCCAAGATGTTTGTCTAATTTACAATCTTCTTTTATTTGACAAAGAAACCTCACTTATTTTGCTTACTTTTACATTATTTTAATCACCTACCCACTTGTATCTACCATTTCCTATTTAATAATCACTTTTTGTGGGTCCTTATCATTGTTTAATATTATTTCTTAATTATTGTGTCAAAAGCAAATGGGACAAACATGTTGGTTCGGAGAGAGTATCATACTTCCTAGACCCTAGTTATAAGAATATGTGAATTTTATAATTGGGATTTAATTAATCATAAGTAATCTAATAAGAAAATGAATAAAGGTTTTTCATTGAGTAGGGTAGACAATAACCCATGGTGAACCTAAGAATTTGTCATTATATAGACCGTTTTTATTTTGTAAAATTTGAAATTTTCTACGCGTAAATCGTTGAGATCTTTTCATATGTGTACGAAGTTAAGTTAAGATTCACATAAATAGATTAATAGCGAAATCACCAATTGGTTTTAAAATGAAATGAAATTTCACTTGATTTGGGGGCGTTTTGGTCTCAAGTGGTATCAAAGTCGCTGGTTTGGATTGGGACCTCACCTCGTCAAGGTGACGATGAGGTGACGACTGACGAGAGCAATGTTTTATACCAACGAATTAATAACAAAAAGACATATTTATTACTCAATGAACTACTCTTATCACCAGTTAATTTTAAAACGAAACTGACTTGATATTCAATTGATTAACAAATTACCTAAATCTTTGTAAATGAGATACAGCGGTCATAGTGTGGAAGATTGAGTGCTTCTATTATAAGATCGTCTCATATATGAGATTGGTCATAAAATTTATCAGTATCTCATTTATCATGAATATTAAATCTATTATTGATTAATTTTATAATTCATTTCACACAGACGACCTTATTTTAAAATTTGTACGGAGTATTCTTTAACAAGACAAAATAGAGTAAAAATGACCCAAGTGTCAGGCCACTAGTAAGAGAGACTCTTTCCTAGAAACTGCTGGGTCACTATGACAGTATGACCCATTGATCCCTCTATTTTTGGAACTTGGGATATAAAGCAATAAATTACTGGCAATAATGTGTACTGTAAGAGCATATTAAATGTAATGTTCCTTGGAACATTCACTAAATACGAGTATTGCTCATCATTTATTTACTCACACCCGTGTTTTGTGGTCATCTTGAAACACTCATTTTGAATTATTGATACGTGTGGGTGTGGCCGACTTACCTCAATTAATTTTTACTAGTAAACATAAGTGTAGTAGGGCACGGTTTTAAATATGACGGTTTACTATAGCCAATTACGCACAACCTTCATTCTAAAGCCCATGTTCTGGTCCGAGGCTTCACCTTCAGCAGGAGATATGCGTCGTCTTTTATCCAGTAACTTAAGATGGGCCATAGCTTCCCCCTTAGTGCGTAGATACTCATCGGGAACAACAGCATACTTAAGAGCACTTTAGAGAGAAATTTTACTGCTACAGAAGTTCGTATGGCGATGTTCCAATTGGGAGCCACTAAATCCCTAGGACCTGATGGCATTCCTGCCATGTTTTTTGAGAGTTGTTGCCATATCGTTAAAGATGATGTCACTAATATGGTTTTAGGGACTCTAAAGTCTGGGAGGATTCTAAGGGAACTTAATAAAACTTTTATAACCTTAGTTCCAAAGGTTCCTAACCCAAAAACAGTTGACAATTACAAACCAATAAGCCTCTGTAATGTCGCTATGAAGATTGTTACAAAGTGCTTGGCTAATCGACCAAAGCGGGTTATGGGGAATCTTGTGAGTGATTTTCAAAATGCCTTCATCAAGGGACGATGTATCGAAGACAATATCCTGGTAGCACAAGAAACTCTGTATGCTATCAACAGACATAGGAAAGGGAAATAGGGGGGGTTGGCTTTGAAGATTGACATGAGCAAAGCTTACTACCGATTGAATTGGAATTTCCTATGAACTACACTTCGTTGCATGGGTTTTCCGGCCCAATGGGTAAATCTCATCATGGAATGTGTCTGTACTGTATCTTATGAAGTATTAGTTAATAGATGTCCTCTGAAAAGCTTTACACCCTCATGTGGTCTCAGACAAGGGGATCCACTGTCACCATACTTATTTGTCTTATGTATGGAGATATTATCACAAAATATATTTAAAGCCCAGGACTCGAGGATGCTAAAGGGAATAAAGATGGCTAGGAATGCACCTTCAATCACACACATCTTCTTTGCTGACGATTCTTTATTCTTTAGCCAAGGAGGGGAGGAAGCAATCTTATGTCTTAAAGATATTCTTGACATTTAATGTGAAGCGTCGGGGCAGAGGATCAATGGAAACAAGTCGACGATTGTATTTAGCCCGAATACATGCCTATCCAACATCAAGGTAAGTCTGGACACGTTTGGGGTAAAGCCTACAGATAATCTTGGTATTTATCTGGGTACACCAACAGTTATTGGAGCGTCTAAAAAAGAAACGTTTAACTACTTAGTGGAGCAGGTCAGCTCTAGAATCCATTCCTGGAATAGATTGTTCCTTTCCCCAGCCGGGAGATTAACTTTGATTAATTCGATACTATCTACCCTTTCGATTTTCTCTCTATCGGTATTCAAAATACCGGTAAGTGTAGCTAATAAGATAAACTCTTTATTAGTGCATTTTTGGTGGGTGGGACTAGGAGTGTTCACCGGTCCAAGACCGGACCGGAACCGGAATCACAAATTATAATGGACCGAAGACCGGACTATAAAATTTCGGTCCGGACCCGGACCAGAAAATTTCGGTCCAAGACCGGTCCGGACCGGTTGGACCGGAATTTGCCCTTACTTGAATATTTACGTAACATTTTAATGCGCCTTATTAATGTTATACTTACAAAAATAAAGAAATATATAGTTTGAAGTATAATAATGCTAAATGAAGTAATTGTACACAAAATTTATAAGTAATGTTATATATATTAATCTAAGCAATTATGTTAAACATTAATTCCGGTCTTTCCGGTCCAATCCGGTCCGGACCGTAATCCGAAATCTCAAAAATCTTTGGACCGAGGACCGGACCGGAATTTTTTATTCCGGTTTCGGTCCGGACAATTCCGGTCCGGTCCGGTCCAAAATTCCGGTCCGGACCGAAAAATGAACACCCCTAGGTGGGACTGAAGAAGAACAAAGGTATTCACTGGTGCAGTATTCTTGGCTTGCCACAAAGCAATGGTGGTTTAGGAATAAGGGACATCAAATGCTTAAATCAAGCTCTGCTAGCCAAACAAGCCTGGCGTGTCATTAAGAATCCTAACTCCTTGCTGGGTCGTACTCTTGGGACTTAATATAAAGCTATGTTTGACCTATCAAATAATACCGAGCATTTTAGTAGAGAGACTGGTATTAACAATAATGCTATTTGGATTGGGAGGGGTCTGCTCTGGAATTTAGATCTTATTAGGACACATTGCGCTTGGCAAGTGGGTAGTGACTCTAAGGTGGATATTTGGGCCATGAAGTGGGTTAATGGAACAATACCTCTTCCCAAGAGTGGCCATATTGGGGTTGATGTTTCGACTCTGAGTCATTGGAAGTTGGAGGACCTACTGATAAGGGAAAGAACATGGGATACGAATACTATCAGGAGTTGCTTTGATGAGTTTTGGACTAACAAGATTCAATCAATTGTACTGCCTCTTTACCCGTGTGAAGATGAGATCTATTGACCCCATAATATTAATGGGGAGTACAATGTCAAGAGTGGCTATGCGATCGCTTTCAAGGATAAGTTTGCCTCGACATCAAGCAATCGCGACAGTAGGATAGTCCTACCATCATGCTCTTCTTTCTTCAAGAAAATCCTTTGGCGTCTACCGGGGCCCTGCTCCTGGAAAGTATTCCTTTGGAAATTTCTTACTAAAACTCTACCGATTAGGAGTGAGCTAGCAAAACGTGGAATTCCAGGGACTTATAATTGCGCTGTATGTAAGGTTCCGAGTTCCCTAAAAACAGCGAACCATCTTTTCCGAGAATGTTCCTTTGCAAGAAGAATGTGGGCCTGCGGTGACTTAGGTATTTGCAGTAGCATAGATCAAGGCTGTGATGTGCGAATATGGATATGCAACTGGATTAGATATATTATGAAGCTACAGGATAAGAAGAACGATGGCCCCAATGTTAGGTCGATAAACTTTATTGCTTTGTTATGTTATCTGTGGATTAATCGTAATGACTTGATTTTCAGGGGAAAAAACTTCTCTGAGTATTGCAACGATCAACATGTATAACTCCGTCAAGATAAATGCATTCAGGTCCGAGGAGACAAAGTACATTAAACGTTCACAGGCCAATCAAAATTCAATCCCAGATACTATTGTCATAGAAGAACGAACCTCTTTTCTAATAGGTGAGGAAGAAAACTGTCAAATGTTAAGCCTCCAGGTGGACGCGACTTGGAAGGGTAACTGGATGGCAGCAGCGGGATGGGTTCTCTATGACAATAGTATGGGGATTCTGTATCAATCTCATATCAAGTTTTGGGCGGATAGCCCGTTACACGCTGAATGCACGGGTATCCGTGAAGCATTGATTTGGGCAAGGAATACAAATGTCAGGCATATGAAATTATTCAGTGACTGCTAGAGCATGGTCAACCAGATAAAAGGCACATCACAAACGAGTTTTGAAGTGAAGACCATTATTAAGGATATCAATAGCTTATCTGCATGCTTCCATTGGTTTAGTTTATCTTATATTCCTAGAACTCTAAATAAAAGTGCTCATGGCCTTGCTAGAAATGCTATGAATACTTACTAGTTTGTACTTCTGTTTACAGCTGGTAAAAAAAAATATGACGGTTTATGGGGTATCGGTTTATTGAAATGTACTCCGTATTTAATTTTGGTGAGGTTAATTATTGATTCTTTGTGAAAAAAATATATATCATGAGAATTGTTAGAGCATTAGCAATAGCGAAACTTTATATAAAATTCTTCACATGCCACATTAATTTTCAACAATCTCTAAATTGAAAAACTTTTTGGCACAATAGAATAATTTTTTTTATTTTGTTCTTAATAAGACCCACCATTAAACTTTTATCTCACAATAAATTTATGAACATGGTTCTTAAATAAGAACTAAGTTCTTATTTTGACAAACCCAATGTAGTGCACAATAGAATAATTTTATTTTTTAACTTCTTATTGACAAATGCTAAGAACTACTATTGCACTTGCTCTTATGAAATCACGTATATAGAAAATATATACACTCTCTTCATATCTAATTATCTTAGAAGATTTTTTGACATTATTCATTAACTTAAAAACAATTCGGAACTCCTTGTAACGTATAAGAAAAAGTATAATTATGTAGTAAAATCTTGTTTGATTTGTCTTTAATAATATAAAAATAATTGAAGACAACAGATTCTTTACGTTTGCTTTTTAACACTATTTACAACTAAATTTTTTTTTTATATTCTCGACAATCTATAAAATAAAATATAGTCATGTGGGATCTTGTTTGATTCGTCTTTGTGAGTACATTAATAATATCAAATTTTTATAATTTTTATCAATGCAATATAAAAGATATTGGTGATGTAAAATGTATCTCGACAAATGTGAAAAGGAAAACGTAAAGAAATGGATGGATATGAGCGAGTATGTTTCAATAAGTGAAAAACAATCAACTAGACAATTGGTTTTGAAGAGGAGTAATTTATACTTACATGTAACAATGAAAATATATTACTCGAATATCTGAGTTAACTAGAAAATAAAATAATAATTTTATATAATCACAATGTAAACCGTCTTATTTAAAATTTTATGTACTATAAGTTGTAGAATAGATTATGAAGTAGACAGATCCATCAAAATTGTCTTCAAAAATAAGGCGCATTTTTTGAAAGTTTACAAGACTCTTAACACGATCTAGACACATGAAGACAAAACACCAACATAAAATAAGAAACACGAAGACAAAAGTTGATTAATGGACACCTAAATTAAACCCACGCACCCACCATTTCGCTAATCATGAACAATCTCAATTAATTTGACAATATTCACTTTTCAGGGACCATTTTGAATGGAAATTCGGGAATATTGGACAAAATATTGATAGCGTGCTTGTGGAATGTGCCACTCGTTTCACAAAAAGTTCATTTTAATGGTGACGTTTTGACTTGAAAAGTGTCAAGTGACCATCTCAACCAAAAATTTAAGGTGATAGTTGGAGTTTTAAGATCGCTTTTAGGCTTGAAGTGTGGATGCAACTACGGGCCTTCCATATCCGGTGCTTAGATATAGTGACCTCTTAATCATTCTGGCTCTGATACCATGCCAAGTGACCATCTCAACCAAAACTTTAAGGTGCTGGTTGGAGTTCCAAAATCGCTTTTATACTCTATCTAACAATTTGCTAAACATAAAAATTTGTAGAGTATATGATAAGATCGTCTTATGATGAGATAAACGTAATATTGTATTCATAATTTAAATATTTTTTAGAGATTGTAACCAACCAACCCCACTCTACTATAATGAAGAATAGAGTATGTTTCCTTAAAATAGGCTTTAACACATCGATGTGTCATATTGAAAGAAGATGAGAGAGTGATCTGTAATTAATTTTCGAGTGATGTTATCTACCTTCTCTTTTCCAAACTTCTCTCCAACCTTCTTTCATTTTCTCTCACAATAAATTTTAATAATCCATATTTATTTTGCACAAAAGTCAATACAAATAGGATATTAATTGTTATTTTAATTGTGAGGAGAAGGTTGGAGAGGAGAAGATAGATAGTTTTTCTCTTAATTTTCACATGAACCTCTTTTGACTCATAAAGTGAACTTTATCTTCTGCTTGTGGGTGTTTTGTGTAAGGTCATGTGTAAATTTAGCGATTTATGTGTAATTTAAATCACAAATTTTCATTTAAGACGGGTATATCCGTCTTAAGCTTAAGACGGGTCAAGTATTAAGAAAAAGACAAAAATAAAGTGCATAGGGAAGAACAAAAGACTTGTTTTATATGCACAAGTGGGGGTGATACTTGACCCGTTTTATTGTTAAGACGGATAACCCGTTTTAAGGGAGACTTACTCAATTTAAATAGGGTTATAGCCAGAACAAACTATTAACAAACTTATTGAAATGACTTTAAAATCCAAAAATCTTACGAAACTTTTGAGTTAAATTTCGTCGTACTAAATGAAAGTTGGATTGATTGCCAAAAGCCCAAAACTCAAGCAATCGTCCTTCTAAAAACTTAGTCCACTCAGAACTTCAGTTGGTCCATGTTAAGTTGTAGATGGATAAAATAAACTCACATCTTTGGGCTACTTTTTCGGACTCAATCGCCCACATATTCTGTCAAAATGTGAAAACCACAAACACTTGGTCAAAAACAAAAATTATATTTTAGAGGTGATCAAATGCGGTTTCGGATCGGAAGTTTATATGAAACCTACAGTCCACAAATAAGTCGGTAAGCAAGTTTGAAACGGGTTAGCAGCCTAAACCTTTACAAATTAATCTAAATGCTTGTTCAGGCCCGCTTCTTTCACGGGTCAGATCAGACGGTTTTGATGGTTGTTCAGTTATTCCATGTCCATCCATATATAGAGCTGACTAATACTGCGAGCTGACCCGACCTGACTTGCTTCCATGTCCTTATTTTGCAAGGCCAACCCCTTCCCTCCAAAACCCCTCCCATCCCGCTTTAGACAAGGGCCGAGCCCATGTTGAGACTTTGATGCCCCAACCCGACAAACCCATTTTATTATTTACTAAGTACTTATTACGATTTTTGTCTTTTTAGAAATTACCATAGGGTGGACTTAGACCGTGTCTTAACCAACCTGACTAGTTTAGGATGAGTCTGGTTCAAACAAAATAGGCCCGACTTGGCTCGACCCGCCCTTAGCCACCTCTATTCAGAACAACTCGTCTTTGTACTCTCTATAATCTCTTCTTAAAGTTTCCCATGGAACAAAACTTAGGCAAGTTTCAATGCTCATTTTTGTACTAACCAAAACAAGAACAAAACTTCATCAAATCATCACCAAAAAATCATCATCATCATCATCAAAATCAAAATCAAAATCATTCAATTTTTCTCACAAATTTTCAACATTTATACAACAAATAAGTAACAAATCAATTACACAAACTCAATCAATCATAAACCCTAAACCCCTAACAAAACCCCAACTCAAAACCCTAATTAATTCCCAATTCAAAAATGGCAAATTCTTCAACATTCTCCGAAACGTCGTCGCTTCGCCATCGGTTCTTCTAACGTCTGCCCAAAACCTAACTCGCTCGACCCAACTCGGTCTTGACTCGGTCTCGACTCGGTTTGACCTTCTGCAACTCGCCCACCAACTCACCCACAATGAATTTGACCCGGGAGCTTGCTGCATTACCCTTGACCCGACTAAAAATCGGGTCTTTAGAAATGGGTATCCGTTAGTTTTGCCTAATTTGAAGCTTAAGGTAGTGATTGAGGCACTTAGGTTGGTTCTTGATGTTGTTTTTGATGGTGGGTTTGCTACATTTTGCTATGGCGGCCGAGACGGTCTCGGCCGCCATACTGCGGTGAGGTACTTGAAAAATGTAGTTGAATCCCCTGCTTGGTGGTTCAGCATTGTGTTTAGTAGAGATAATAATAGTAATGTGTTTGATTCTAGGCATGTAGGTAGGTTGTGTTCTATAATTCGGTCTCGTATCGATGATGATTTGTTTGTTGGATTGATTGAGAAGTTGTTTGAGTGCAATGTGGTTAGAATTGAGTTGGGTAGTGGTGAATTGGGAAAAGGGTTGCCACAAGAATGTGGGTTGTGTGGGATTTTGATTAATATTTACTTGAATGGTTTCGATAGGAAGGTGCAAAAGATTCGTCTTCGGATGAACGAGGGGAATCCGAAGGCTGTTGATGGTGTGAGTGATGTTGTGATGTATAAGCCTGTGAAGGTGTATGCTGTTAGGTATTTAGATGAGATTTTGATGATCACGTCGAGCTCGAAAGTTTTTGCTAGGGATTTGTTGAATTGGTGTGTTAAGTTTTTGGAAGAGGAGTTGGAGTTGAGTGTGGATAAATCAAGGAGTTGTATTCACAGTGCGACTTCAGAGAAGATTGGTTTTCTAGGGATGGAACTTCAGGCTGTTCCGCCTTCGGTTCTGAGGCCTCCTCTGACTGAAAAGGCGAAGAGAGCAAGGCAGAAGTATCGTAGGCAGAAGGAGGTTGAGGCGTTGGAGTTGAAGAATATGAGGGAGAGGAATAGGAAGAAGTTGGGGATGAAGTTATTTAGTCATGTTTTTAAGAAGTTGAAGAAAAGCGGCGGGTTTCAGTTTGAGTATAGACTTGAGAATGAAGTGAGCGAGATTTTTCGTGCTTGGGCTGATGAAGTAGTGCAAGAGTTTATGGGAACGTTAGAGGAACGAATGGTTTGGCATCGACTTCTTACATCTGGCGACTTTCTGTCCCTGAAAAGAATTAGGGATCAGCTGCCACAAGAGCTTGTCGATGCGTATGATAAGTTTCAGGAGGAAGTCGATAGGCATTTGAGTCCTGTGGAGCTAAGGAAAGTGATGGAGGAAGAAGAAAGGAAGGTAGAAGAGGAAGAAGAGAGGAAGTACAATGAAAGAACACTCGCGGATATGACAAAGCTATGTATGAAAGTAATGGCACCAATCGAGATTATTAGGAAGGCGGTCAGGCTAGCGGGATTTACCAATAACATGGGCCGTCCTAGGCCTATTAGTTTTTTAACTTCGTTAGAAGATGCTGATATGGTTAAGTGGTATGCAGGAGTAGGAAGAAGATGGCTTGAGTACTTTGCTTGCTGTCGGAATTTCGAGATGGTGAAAACCATTGTTACCTATCATTTGAGGTTTTCCTGTCTGTTGACCCTGGCAGAGAAGCATGACGCCACGAAAAACCAGACCATTAGACACTACACAAAGGATTTGAAAGTTCTAGATGTGGATGGAAACGAGCAAACCTATTTTCCTACCGAAAGGGAGGTCAAAAAGATGGGTGATGCTCATCTGCCTGATCCTAAGCCTGTAGATGCGGCTTTGACCATGTCTCTGATGACATTGGTGTATGACGAACCTTCATATACATGCTCCTCACATTTTTGTGATAGAAAGGATACTGTCACTTACAGGGTTTGGTTATTGCAGAACCGATTGGGCATTGATCCGATGGATCAGGGTAAATGGGTGCCCGGGATGGCTGCGATCCATGACGGTTTGGACAGGAAGTGCTTCCCTTTATGTGCTGAACATATCAGTGAGTTTTACATGGGTAGATTATCTCTACAAGATATTGACTGTTCTGCATTTGTTAATGTTGATTAATTATTTGTCATTGTAATACTAGTGGATACACATTAATTGATTGTAATCGAGCACATTCATGTTTTCACATATGTTTGTACGAAAAATGTTGTGTACATCTAACTGAAGCCGAGACCGTATTTGAAGCCGCCAGCTGATGATGACAATGTTGTTCCATTTGGAGTTAATTTCCCGTTTACACATTATTTAGCGTTTGTCAGAAGTGTTTCATATTTAAGCACATATGATCTTTTTTTGTAGATACTCAAAATCCAACGCAAGTTAGAGTACTTCAGAGTACGGAGTACTCTATAATTTAAGAGAACTTCAACATTTCTTATTTCCTGAATAACAAGATTAAAACTTTCAAATCAGAAAACTAGAACAAACAAGTTTCTTCCAATCCTCTATAATAAAGACCCTGTAAGCTTCCATAATTCTGAGCACGAATATTGTCTAATAAAAACAACACCAGCTCTTTCAAACGCATTTTCCTGCCGTTAATATAGTCTTCTTTGAGTTGTATCACCCACTCCTGCAACTTGATGACAAACAACATCTGTTCTAATGCCTTTTCGATTGAAAAGCTTTCGTGTTTCTTCAGACGCTTGCGAATCACTTCAGGCAATTTGCAGACATTATCAAACAAGGTCTTAACACAGGCAGAGAAGTTGACACACAGAGAAAGCAGCTTCTTGAACAAATTCCAGGTTAGTGATTTGCAGTTACTGAGCAATTCACTGATACATCGCCAGATCTTATCCAATTTTCGTTTGGCTGCAAACATCAAGTCCTTGAGCTTCTCGGACAAGTTGTCATAGAAGGCCTTTACGCGGGAAAAAACATCAGCAACTTTCCTGTAAACAGTTTCGACTCCACGCTTTATGTAATCGAAGACGATGCTCCACAAACAATGTTTCTCATCTTGTGCAGACTCCATCAAGAACAGTTACTCCCCAGAATGAAATTTTTTATGATTGTACAAGAAATATAAGAAATGAGCATGATGCTGCATGTTGTCTGTCCATTTATTTATAGTACTCGAAGTCCAGATGCCATTCTTAGGCATGTGACAGGGCAGTCATAGAATATTTGGGACGTCTATTGCACGCGACTACTTTAATTTGTCTGCCAATTTGTGTGCTTTTTGAAGAACTCAATTCGTATTTTCGAACTGAGTTTGTTCAGTTGGGGACGAACTGCTCTTAATAGCTTTTCAGCTTTCAAAGAATAATGTTGTTGATTTGCACAAACAATTTATTGTTGGTACTCTTTTTTCCCTGTTTGAGATTGTTGTACACGTACAACAAAGTCATATTAACATATCATATCTACGTAATGAAGTAGTGTAGATAATACGGAGTATGAAATTGATGTGTGGTTTGCTTAAAGTTATCAGACCAGCGATCATGGAAAACAGAATAATCTTATTTGAGTTTTTGTCCTCCTTTTCAGAGTAATATGCCCGGTTTGCTGCGGCCAGTCTGAAACTGCTCTTCACTTGTTCCATGGGTGTGGTTGGGCGAGGGACGTTTGGGAGGGGCTGGACTTGGGGGTGAGAGGGTGAGGGAGTGGGTGGAGAGGAATTGGAGGGAGTTCGGGGAAGCGGAGAGGGAGGTGTTTATAGTGGGTTGCTGGGCGTTGTGGGAGGGGCGAAATAAAGTGATCTTTGACTGTGTGAAGGGGCGGGCTGAGACAGTGGTCAGGCGTGTGAGGGACCTGCTGGTGGAGATGGAAGAACAAAGGGAGGGTGAGGGTCGGGCTGATAATGAGGGGGACATCGCTAGCTGGGTCAAGCCGCCGAGGGGTACGATCAAAGTGAATGTTGATGCCGGCGTTAAGGAGGGTATGGGAACTGGTTTGGGGGCGAGGCCTGGACGAAGCAAAGCGGCGAGGCCATGTAGAGGTGATTGTGGAGAGTGATTGTCTTGTGCTGGTCAAAGCATTGCGACAACGTAAAGAGGGACGTAGTGATTTCCATTTAATTCTAAATGACATTTTTGCTTTGTGTGCGTCTTTTCTTAGAGTCGATTTGTGTTTTGTTAGAAGGAAAAAAATAAGGTAGCTCATGGGCTGGCTCATTTTAGCCCGTGGTGTGTAGGTAGAAGGGTCTGGTCTAATTGTTTCCCTCAGAGCGTTGTCGACGCTGTTCATCTTGATTTATTTTAAAAAGAGTTTTGAAGTGCCAACTTTAACTACTAAGCTTTCGACGTGCTGTTTGAACGCGTATTATCGCAACATTACATCTAATTGAATTTGATAACTCGATTACGCACCCTTTATTCTTATACTATTTCTTATCTGCATTTATTTTCTAGACATTGATAGCTTGATGATTCATCCTCAACTCTATTTTTCTTTTATAAAAGGTGAATATATTCCCCAACATAAATGTTCTCTTTGCTTTTAATATTCAGTAATTTCTCCTCCTTAAAGAATCAAAGTATCTTCCTTTACAATTTGGCGTAATATATTTTTGGCACAAATGTGTGTGAACATGAAAGTTGACAGAACATTTTTAAGGTTATATTCGAACATTGATAGCCACCACCATAGTTGCGTTGCACTCCTACTATCATCAATCTTTTGTATTATATTCACATGTTCACACTAGTCTACAAATCTATCTATATGGTGTACAGACATTTCTATTTGACATTTAATGTATTCACACACCTTAATTGCTCATACGGCCTTGGTCTGCGTGGTTTGTTCGACTTGCTTTTCGCTATTTATATGTGAAATTTTTTTATGAAAGATATTCGTATTCTGAATTATTTGCGGCGAAGTTTTGAAAGTTTTACTTGATGATTATACAACTCGGACTACTGTTTACTCTATTGATTTTCATTAATGGTCATAAAAAAGAACTCCTTCATGTTCCTTATACAAACGTAAGACTGTGTACACGAGACCTTTTACCTCATCACAGCATTTTAAGACGCCAATTTGACATGAAGAGCGGAACTAAACTCAAACACAAGGCAATACGTAAACATGAACCATTCACCCCTACATTTTATTCAAGCATTAAAATCCACACAATTGCAAAGTACCGTACAAACCAGCAACGTTATAATTGGCCCCTTTTATTCTGCAAGTAGTGATAAGACCTCTGATACTTGAGCACAGCCCACACCAGATGCCTTAATCGGAGCTCCGGCCACAAAACCGCTGGACAATATAAGAGACAGCTCGGCGTCTGCCACAGCAAGAAATTACTCAGCCGTGTTGCTCCTGATGTTCTTATCAGTATATCGGGTTCTGGTGCTATTGACATGTACAGATTATCCTCGAAATCTTTCAGTTTTATTACAGCAAGTTCGTTTTCACTTTTCTGCTTTGTTTCATTATCTTCTTCACATATTTCACTCAAAATTTCATCTCTTGATATATCACTCACAGACTGAGCAATTTCATGCTTTCTTTCACCACCTTCACTCAAAAACCGATCGTTTTCGCGCCGACTTAAAATGAAGGTATTTTCCATAGCATGAACAATTTCATCAGTTGAACTATAAGCGACACAAATCAGCAAAAAAGTCGTGGTGTTCATCGATGTTGCTTCCATTGCTCGCTCTGCAGCTGCCTTAAGCGATTGACTCAGCAAGGTTAAGTTGCCCACAAAAATGACTCGAATACCATACTTACTGATCATGTTCTCGTACTCGAGAAAGCCCTCGACTTTCTCCTGCATCAACTCCATCAAACTCTTGACTTCCTCGGGATGTCTCCTAAAATTGTCGATAGCAAAGCTATAGATAGTAATGTACCTTATTCCTAGCTCATAGCACTGCTTAAGCATAAACATCAGGGCTAAGAATCCAGCCCTATAGCCATCCCTTTCGTCTAAATTCTTCTTCTTAGCAAATCTTCGGTTTCCATCCATAATGAATGCGATGTGATTCGGGAGAGGGCCAATTGATAGGATTTGGAAAATGCATTTCACAAAAAAGTTGTACATTTTCCTATACAAAGATTTCTCAGTGTCTTTTACATTAGCTATGCTTTAACGATAAAAATAAGCCATGTCATATATAAATACGCAATCACGTATCAAAACAAGTGTCATAAATATTAAATTACTAGAAGGAAAAATTAACAATAACTCCCTTATATGTTACGTATTTTCAAAATAACTCCCTTATAAAATTTTTTTAAAAAATA
>JAUEKU010000007.1:1978893-1995423 GCA_032274805.1 Gypsophila paniculata
TGTAAGTAAAATATGTATATAAAGAACAATTACGTTTTAAAATGATTTTCATTTACAATGAATAAGAATCACACCTTATTAAGTATATAAACACTTTACCAATTCAAGGTTCCAGTACCAAGGGACTATTACATTACAGTTCATATTTTCATCAGTCTACAATCTCGTCATTTTAACATTGCAACGATATACTCCGTGTATAACTTCTTCTTATCATCGTCGAATACCTTCAATTCATGGATTATACAACTGAGGTAGTACCTTACATTTTAAGTTTCTGAGCTTTTATTGTAAAGCATCTGAGTTTAATACTAGAAACTATATTGATACTCAAAAACTCAATTAATACTCAGAAGCTTATTGATAAAACTCAAAAAAAAAAATGTGAGTATAATGTAATACATCATATTCATAATACCTTGGCCAACATCTATTTATCGAAGATTAAACACTAAAAAGCATTTAAAGGCTGCGAACATTGAGAAATAATACAAAACTTCTGATCAAAACACAATAAACTCGATGCGTTATTTCTCAATGTTCTCATTATATTGTTTGCGAGTACTCCAATATGAATCATAATCATTGACCAGTTTAACATTAACGATGGATTTAGGACAACATTTGCGACCCCGTTGTGCTTCAACCGATACAAGACGAGCGGGGATCCAAAACTATCAACGTAACGCCAAACATAAGGAATTATTGGATTAATATGAAAAGTGAAGTTGGTATATAATTTACATCACTTCTGGAATTGTATCCAAAAACAGTCCGCAATTAGCAAACTATAAATGTTCTTTATCTTGGATGAAACTGAAGAAAAGGGAGGCACAAAAGGGGCGAACCGAAATCCGAGGGAATTTACAGTTACAATATATACGGGAGGCTTCATCGATGAAGCATGAATAGAGAAAGTCCCACATGATCAGAAGTCGAACCTTCATCTCATGCCAATTGAAATCCACCAAACCGGAAATAAGTGTCGAAAGCTCCTAGAAATCCCTATTTGGGTCAGCACAGCCTTCCTCCTTTGGAAATGTCATCGGAGTTGCACGTCCTTAAAAGGGGTAGAATTGCGTGTTTTCACGGACTCGAGATGTCTCGATTCCAATCTAAGCGGATTGTAGAGTAACCTGCTCACCCTCAATAGCCGTCTGTTCGACGTCTGCAGATGCTTCGGGGGTGTCTTCTTCACTTGGTGGCACCAATTGCCAAAAGAGTTGCAGATATTTGTCCCAATCTTTCAAGATCGTAGCTCCTTTGGTACTTCCAGTTTTTTCCTTCACATTGGAAACACATAGCAAATTAATCTACTACAACGAATCGAGACATGTATCAGGCCGTATTTGAATTGACGGTAAAGGGAGTACGAATAACTGATTTGAAATATTTCAAAGGAAGTCCTACATGTTTACGTGAATGATGATCATATACAGAAGTAGAATACTTACAACATGTGCTTCGATAAGGCTCTTGAGCAGCATTTGGCCAACAGGAGCCGTCACTCTCTGGATTTTCACAATCTCCTTGTTTACCTGTTTCCGAATTTCAAGCAATAAAAACCGTTCACATTTTATAGATTCAAAAGAGAATGCAAGCACACAGACTTGAGCAATTTATAATACAATTTCGAGATATGCCACCATTGTAAAACCAAGACACGATCCAGAGTCTCAAAGACTCCCGTTTACGGCTAAGCAAAATCTTAATTCTTTTTCAACTAAGGCCTTAATTTTTTAGGACTTATTAGAGCTGAACTGAAGAAAGAGTAAAATCGTATTGGGAAGAAGTGAGCTGGACTAAATTGAACTTCTCTCAACTGAACTAAAATTGAGTCCAGAAGAACAAGGCCCAAGTCATTTATTTCACTTGATGTAAAAATACGGGATCAAACTGACCTTAGGAATGAGAGTATCATCTTCGTCAAGTAAGAATGCCAGACCTCCCGTCATGCCGGCAGCAACATTTCTACCCACCCTGTCAACAAAAGGATAAGCTAAGCAAATTGTCCTTTGAATTACATGCAGCGATATCAAAAAAGTCAATTGCCTTGTACTTACTTTCCAAGCACGACAACACAGCCACCAGTCATATATTCACAGCAGTGATCGCCAGTGCCCTCGACCACTGCCTGGGCAAGCGAATTCCTTACAGCGAAACGTTCTCCAGCTTTTCCTCTGACAAACACTTGACCTCCTGTTGCTCCATACAGGCAAGTATTTCCGACAATTGTGGCTTCTTCAGGGCAAAATCCAGGATTTTCTACTGGGGTAACAACTACTTCTCCACCAGCCATACCCTGAGGAAATTCAGTTGACATAGCAAGTTTTATGAAGTGTAAACACGAAAAATAAACAATTCAACACACAACAGAATTGAAACTAGTGATACATGAATCTCTCATCATTGGAGAAAAACAAAATTAAGTGTTCTGTTCTAGACTTTGCTTCTTTATCATTGTCTCCCAAAAGCTACTCGAGAGAGGTTTCAGAGGCATACTAGCAGCTTTTCATAGCTATGCACAAGTTTCTAAGTAATTATTGAAGACAATTCCTACGTAACTATTGAAGACGATAGATGTGATATTTTTTTCTGAAACATTACAAATGGTTTTCAACAAAATTCACCATCAATTATATGTGATATTTGTTCCTGAATCATTGTTAATGAACCTCGGCCTCCCACCACGATGAAGAAAATTTGACATACCTTTCCAACATAGTCATTTGCTTCTCCAATAAGGCGGATGTTCATTCCAGGAGTCAAAAAGCATGCAAAAGATTGGCCAGCACTCCCTTCAAAGCTGAACACGATAAAGCTTCAGTTAGAATCTTACAATTGCAAAATCCTCGCAGAAATAAATATATGTCAGGGAAAGACTACTCAAAAAAAAAAAAAAATAGCATCAGTGCAATGTATTACGTTATATTCAGCTGCCCAGCAAAACCTGTATCACCATATTTCTTGGCAATAACACCTGCTATACGGCCACAAACAGCACGGTCGACATTGTATATTTCCACAGTTTTGCTAGCAATCTTTTCATTTTCGATGGCATCTTTAATCTGCAAGTAAATAACATAAAACAGAGTTCAGAACAGGTCCCAACAACTAAATTGTATTAATTCACAAACTGATAGTTATCAGGTCAGCTTTTTGCAAGTTTGTGGGGGACAATATTTGCCTAGCGTAACACGCAGTTCCGGGAAAGAATACCAAAGCAGAAGCAAAATAGAAGATAACTGATTTTGTTCATTAGTCTAACATTTACGTGCAGATTATGTGCCGAGTTCATAACATACGCATCCCCCCTTCTTCAAGTGAAGTCGAGAAGAAAAAAAATACAATCTTAGAAAAATTTTGAGTATACAAGTTGCCTATCATATACCAAAGAATACTATACATACCCGACATAAAAATAGCACCATGATTCACTTCGCTGCTGAGTGAACCAATCGTGTGGACATGGTGAGTTGTGAAAAACTTAATGCCATTGTAATAAGAAATCTTAATCAATAGAAAATTGCCACTAATGTACTGGTTCTAAGTCATCACAAGTACACACTCCAATGGCCACAAATGCATGAACATATAGCAAAATGTATATGACGTAGACTAAAAAATAATCTCTGAATCTGAAGTATACCGTAAGCAACATAACTTTGGGAAAAGGAATTACCTCTGGATCTGAGAGTACTCGATCATCCAGAACAGGCCCATTAGTATGAACTTCCTGGTTCCTAATGGCCGTACTGCTCATGGTAGGCAAACCAACATTCTGAAACAGACCAAGGTTACACACCATACGAGAAATACGAGTAAATATTAACTACTCCAAATGGAAAATTTGCACATGCATAAAAGAAGCAAGAAAAGAACATACAGAAAGAAGATAACTCAGATCAAGATGTTGAGTTTTCACAAGTGAGATATCTCTTGGTCTAAGAAGATCTGTTCTTCCAATTATATCATCCAACTTTGAATAGCCTAACTGCGCTAGTATGCCTCGTACCTAACCAGATATGCAGATACAGTTATGGACTCCTACGCAGAGTTATACACAAATACAATAATGTTCATAGCAATGTAAATTTCCAGAGAACGGAAAATTATCTGGAAAAAAAGATAATACCTCCTCAGCAACATACAAAAAGTAGTTCACAAGATCACCAGGCACACCAGGAAAACGAGCACGGAGTTCCTCCCTCTGAAATAATTTATGCAAGTTATTAGATATAACTTAGTTATGGCGCCAAAGATTCACTAATCTTTGTTTTGGAACATGATGGAAGAAAGCAAATGGGCATTTAAACTGTCTCCGCTTCTATATTGTAAAATTGTACTGAATCAGTGATGTAATTCCCAACGAAAATTTCATCATGGGTCATTTTGAAACATCATCTCTATGCTTTCACATAAGGGGTAAGGTTGCATGCCTTCACACCAGCTTACCTCGTGCAAGCAGGAGCCTTTACACTAGCGCTATGTTGTATCGGAAACATCATAGTTGGACAAAAAAACTTAACCTCAATGGGAAAGAGCATAAAAACTGAGCTGACTATGGTCCGCATACCTGGCTAGCAACACCAACCGGGCAGTTGTTGGTGTGGCAAATACGAGCCATAACGCAACCTGTAGCTATCATTGCTAATGAACCAAAACCATATTCATCGGCACCCATAGCCGCAGCCATCATGACATCGACCCCACTTTTGAACCCACCATCAACTCTGAGGATGACCCTTTCTCTAAGTCCATTTACAATCAAGGTCTGAATTTCAATACAGTCAAAGAAACACCGAGACCAAGTTAGAGAAGCAGCAAGCAGAGGCAAATTGTGAAACATGAGGATCTGTGCAAACCTGGTGAGTTTCAGTGAGTCCAAGTTCCCAAGGACCACCGGCATGCTTAATGGAACTTACGGGACTAGCTCCAGTTCCACCATCATGTCCTGATATCTACAAATCAGTCCCACGATTACAGCCATGATTAGACACTTTATAATAACAGAACTGTTAGATACATATTAATGCTCCTGAGAATACTCTAATGATTACGGACTTTCCAAGGGCCAGGGGAAGTCTTCACAGGTTAGACATTTACACTTACATAAAAGTTGAAACCTCCAGGTATAGACTCAGTACTGTACATACTATCTCAAAAGTAAAGAATTACAGATGAGTTCACGAATCAGAACCAGCACATTGTATACACATCCGAAGTCAGTCAAGGAAAGGCTCCACTAAAAAGTACCACAACATAGCCCCAATGAGAGTCAGATGCACACACGCGCAGTCTTTTCCTATAATTGGAAACCCAGAACGACTGTTTTCGGAAGAAAGCAATTAAATGAATGCAAAATCTGATACTCGTAGTTTGTCTGTTCATTTACATTCCACCAAAAGAAGATAACTTTTTTAGTAGTTAGGATTGCATTTTGCATGCCAATTGCTTGCTTTTGTGTGATGGGCGGTGGATTGTGAATGCAGAATTACGAAGCCAAAACTTAGAAAGACACAGGTGAAGGAGAAGAAATAGACAAAGACAAATTTAACTTAAAATCCATAGATTATGAAACAATTTTAATTGAACAGCAGCCAACTCATCAACATACAAGAAGCACTCACTTTTACCAAATGTGAATAAAAGAGTTGTGATACCTGAATAATATCAGCATTGCCCTTCGCTACACCAGATGCAATGGTGCCAATGCCAGCTTCTGCTACTAGTTTCACTGATACCTTAGCTTTAGGGTTTATCTGTTGATTTTTCAAGAGTGAGAAAACATCTAGTACTGAATAACTTTCAGCAACATTCACGGAAAAGGCCTTTACCTGATGAAGATCATATATTAGCTGTGCAAGATCCTCGATAGAATAAATGTCATGATGGGGCGGTGGAGAAATAAGCGGAACCCCAGGCTTCGAATTCCTCAACCGAGCAATGTAAGCACTAACTTTCTTTCCAGGCAATTGGCCCCCTTCTCCAGGCTTCGCACCCTGTGCAACTTTGATTTCCAATTGATCGGCATTGACCAGAAACGTAGGAGTGACACCAAAACGCCCGGATGCAACCTGAAAAGGTACATATGCACAAAGGGTTCACATTCCAAATAACATACCCCCATCTCTACTCTCCAATTAGCTATTGTTAGACACTGTGGTAATGATAGCTCTAGAATCATGCTGAAAATTATATAGTTACCTGCTTGATAGCACTTGTGGCAGTGTCTCCATTTCGAAGACCTTTAAGATGAGGAAGAGTAGGAGAATATCCATCAACCACATCAGTCAGCGGTTTCCATCGGATAGGATCCTAAACAAAGGGATTGCAAATGTGAATATAAAAACTAAAGGTCAAAGATCAAGGCTTTGCACATGATATAGCATAGAAAACTGTGTACCTCACCACCTTCTCCTGAATTAGACTTTCCACCTATTCTATTCATAGCAATGGCAATTGCTTCATGAGTTTCTCTAGAGATTGCTCCAAGTGACATCCCACCAGTGCAGAAGCGTTGAAC
Source organism: Gypsophila paniculata (assembly GCA_032274805.1). Classification (NCBI taxonomy): domain Eukaryota; kingdom Viridiplantae; phylum Streptophyta; class Magnoliopsida; order Caryophyllales; family Caryophyllaceae; genus Gypsophila; species Gypsophila paniculata. The sequence goes on from JAUEKU010000007.1 coordinate 1,985,420, forward strand.
GATAGACGTAGCAGGCTCAACTTTACCAACAGGAATAGGAGCGCGATCACTTTTAAACTCAATAAGATCACGAAGTACCTATTACAGAAAATTCAAATTTATACGTCATAAATCTTATATTCCTCACTAATTCTGAAACTACAATGAAAACGTTACGGAGGAAAATGTAATAGCATATACTCAGGGTATAGCACTATAGCTGGTGTACAAGGAGTTCAAGAAATGACAAGGGAGAAGTTGGCCTGTGATTAAGACTAAAAATCACTTGTTGATCTAAACAAAAAATAAGGGAGTGCTGATATCAGAAGTCGACTAGTCCAAAGATTCCTAACTGAGGTGAGCAGTGGGTTCTAATGCTTGTTCAGTAAACTCGTAACTAAAAAATAGCAGCAAAATTGCAAAGAATCAGAACAAGCCATTCTTGATTCAAGTAATATATAGCAGCCTTTAAATACATAGGCAGAAGTTATTTGAACTATCAAATATCAACACATAAAGTGCTCTTTACGTGAACCGGAACTAGAAGTATAAGCATGATCGGCAGTATAACCTAGTAGCCCCAGTAACCAAACTGAAATAATTGACATCACATGTTCGGCATCAAGAATATAAAAACTCACATTAACAGGTCTGTTAGCCAAATGCTGCTGGTAAACTGCATATGCACTTTCACTTTTGTTGCGGACAGCTTTGTGCAGCAGTTTTGACATCTCTGGGTTGTTTCCATGATATTCCCCTTTCAAAATGAGAGAAAAAGTCAAACAGTTGCTCAATTTAAAAAACTCAATTAGACAACACTCGGTAAGTAATCATGGATGACAGTATCATCACCTAATAAGAATGAGCATAACAAAAGAGGTCTAATAACCATCCATATCTGACTCTGCACTATATACTTAAATTATTGCACTGGTCATAAATCATGTGTGACAGTAGTACAATTTTAAAAAGGTGATCAGCATAATAAATCATAGTGAAGCTCTCGCAGGACCTAAGAATGCATTATCTTAATGAATTAATGTACAAAACAGACATTTTTGTTATCACCCATAAATAGAAAACTAACTGGACACAAGAATAAACTCTAAGGAAGCTAACAAATTTCAAATATAAACCCTATAGGTCAATCATTCAACAAAACTTACAATCAAGACTCATTCAACAGATAACAAGAAGATGTGGATACGAATTAACATAATCATCACATAAATCACATTGTTCTTAGACGTCTTTCAATTAAACTTTTACCACTTTCATACACAAACAATTACATATTGCACACTTGCTGGATGTTCCTTAATACGGACTTACAATCAGTAGATGTTTTAACAAAACATTTTCGAATTGACATATTTAAGCTTTCAAATTTCAGCTAGATGACATTATGAAAAGAAAAAAAATACCTCCGGGCCTCATTTGGATAAATCCAAAATTCTCTAGTCTTTTGGCTGTGTCTTCAGAAAATGCCTTCACCCAAAAAGACAGGGTCTCCCTTGCAAGCTACATAATAGAAAAAACATTTTTTAAAAGCCTTTTACACACAAGAGAACCAGCTTTAAAATTTAAAATATAAGTCAGATTTACATCTTCGTCCTATTAAAATAATAAACAAAACTCTACTCATCTCAAATGGTAAGAGTGGAAGACCGTGAGAGTAGATTATCACTACGTATGCTTGGCCTTCATTTCTTTCGTACTTATTTTTTTATCCTATCTTACCCCACATTTAGGACTTATACGACAATTCATATTACCTACCCTATACCAATTTTGGGCCACAGAATTTTTGTTGTTAGCATATGAAGAGAAGCCAACAGCCTGCATCATTGAAGCACATAGCAATGCAACTGTAGAACATAAATGAGATAATTTAGCTGTATAGCTTTACCTCATCAAGAGTCAATCCACCAATGCTGGAGACACTCCCACAAAAAGCTATATCAACTACGTCTTTTCCCAATCCGTAGATCTCAAAAATTTGTGCTCCACAGTAACTACAGTTAAAAATAACAAGGTAATCAACTCTCATTGCAAGGATATCGAAATTTTGAAGCGCATCATCGATTGAAACAAACAAACAAACAAGCTACAAAATGCAGCAAACAGACAAGTAATAATACCAGAGAAAATTATCCACATTACATACCTTGAAAGAAGTGAAATACCCATTTTCGAAAGGATCTTAAGTAAACCAGATTTCACTGCCTGTAAGTGGTAGAGAATCACAAACCTTAGTATTACTTTTCAGTATGTTAATTGTCATTATGATATTATTCAGAACTATGAGGCAAAAAATTGCATAAAAAAAGAGCATTAGTTGGTTTCTTGTGTGGGCACTGGTCACATGGCATCTAGATATAGAATTGAACAAACCTTGCAGAAATTTTTTTGAGCTTGCTCAATGGTAACAGTCGGCATTTTCCCAGTTCGCATCAGATTGACAGTTTTATTGCTTAACCGCCATTGACGACAAGTTTCCAGTGCCAAATACGGGCATACAGCGCTGAAAAGTGATCCATACATATATATTAGAAGCTGAAGACAGTACCAAACTACAATTTTGCAAATATACGCATAAAACCTGAGTATTCACATGAATTGTAACAACCAGACGACCAAATGGAGATACTCCGTACTCGAAAGCCAGTCTTGGAGATGATCTCAAAGTGAGAGACATATTGAGATTTTAAAAACTCAATTTGCGCTTTTATTTTTCCCTTCTCTAGATAAACACACAAACCAGAACCTCTTACATATACAAGTTTCATAGTGGATTCTGGAACAATCTACCCAACTTTATGCACGCCAAAAGAGGCTGTCACTTCGCAGTGGCATAAAAGCATTTTTCTGCAGGGTATAGCTTAAATAAGATGTATATAAATGAGTTGCTCATCCAAATAACTCTGATTCACCATCTAATGATTGACCACAAAAGATGTACTCCCTCCTATCTAATCCATCATTTCAATATTTCAAGTTACCCTTCCCTATTTGCATGTTAGAAAGATTTGTATGTACCCTAATTTTCAGTCTCAAATTTGAAAATCAGTGTCAAATATCAGCAGACAACCAAAGCCAATCCTCAGTAGAATGTTACCAAAAAACAGAAAAGTAAGTTTTGCTTGCCAGAAAGAAAATTAATGGAGAGCATCTGACCTTGCACCATATCCTATCAAACACGCAAACTGATGCGTACTAAAACATTGAGCTGTTTCAGCCACTATTGAGGCTGACATTCTTAGGCCATTCTGAATTAGATGCTGATGAACAGCACCAACAGCAAGGAGTATTGGTATAGCAGGCTTGGTTGGTTCCTGGTGAAAAGAATACGGGTGTTAACTTACCCTGCAATAAGAGCGGAATAAAGACAATCCAAAGACCCTCAAGTTAAAGTCCTCAATTTACTACCACTACTCCAACTTAATCCATAATGAATAAAAAGAGATGAACTCTTCAAAACAGCAAGTCATAGATCAAGACGGTCACAGAAAGGGAGCAAACATCAGTAAATGTGATACATTCGCCATTCTACACATTTACAGGACCTCCAATAAAGCAACTGTAAAATCAAGCAATGTGCAGCAATAAACATATAGCTATAAGCCAAGGGTAAAAACTAAGCACAGCACCTATATAATTGTGTTCGGTTTGTCAATAACGGTGGAAATATAGCATTCAACCATTATTGTTCAACCATTGTTTTGGTCATAAACAGAAGGTTATTTGGAAAAACATACTAAATTTGCCAAAATCCTTGTAAAAGAAAAGAAAAAGATAACCCTTGTCCAAATACTAGATGATTGTACAGACTATGTTTCACACTTAATGGGCTTATTAAATTAAAAGGAGATGTATTCTAGCTCGAGCGACATTCACATAGACGCAAATGCAGTCTCCTTATCAAACAAATAAACCAGAAGGCAATGAAGCATACGATAGCATTTTAAACCAGAACACACCAGGACGATAAGATAGCATCTTACCGGCTCATCCGTACGGTCAGATAAAACAAGCAGCTGGGAACCATTTCTAACAGCTTCATCAGCAGCTTCACACAGCCTATTCAGTGTTTTCTCTAGAGATCCCTCAACTCCTTTTCGTATGTCAAAAAAGGTGGGCAGTACTTGGGCCTTTAGCAAGGGATCGGACATCAAACCTTCCAACTCTCCTTCATTCAGCACAGGACTGGATAAAATAACCTAAAACCAACAGAAGATTTACCAGAATATAAACAATGCAACGCATACTAGTTCATATAATCACACATTGCATATTCCTAAATCAACATTCAGAAAAAAAAAATAAAAAAAAAAAAAAAAAAAATTTATAATAAAGAAAAATTCAGATGCTGACATCATTCTCTCACCTGTGAAGCATTTTCAGGTCCAACCTCGAGGATATTTCCACGCTTACCAATGTTAACTTCAAGGGACATAACTAATCCTTCCCTTAGAGGATCAATAGCTGGATTTGTAACCTGTCAAGACAACATATGAGGAACAAAATGAGATCCAATTTACATAGATACCAAGGGAGAAAAAGAAGTTACTTTATTCGCCATAAGGACTCACAGACTTAACATGAAAAAAGCGTAAAAAGAAACTCAAAACATGAAGCTGAACATCAAAGAGACATAGGCTCCCACTCCACATAAACTTCAGTTTACTCAACATTAACCCTTTCAAACTGCTTTTAGATATGTTTTCTTTCCTGCAGAAGCCTCAATAAAGTTTTTTCTCTAGTGTGAACCATGTGACATAGAAAGACAGACAATGATCCCTCAAGTGATGTTGCTATGACTCTTGAATATTTAAACCGTCCCTTCAACCTTGGTTAATAGATTGACCATGATCTTTAGAATCATAACTTGAATTGCTCAACAGTTTGTGGCTTTTGGAAGAGCACAATTTGTGAGGAATTGTGAGGATAGCATTCTACAGGATGACTTGATATCACATACTCAGATATCAAGGATCATTTATGTTTCTGGATATGTATGACCTATCCCGTGGAGTCACTTTAGATTGAAAGGATTGGTCATTGTCTTTAGAATCAAAATCTCTTCCCCAAAATTATGTTTTTGACATATAGAAGTATCATCTAAATACAAAAAGTGCGGTTAAACAGTCGTCTTGGAGACCGCAAAAAACGAAATGGGAAGAACATGAAGAAATGGGGTGAGTACAACAATTAACGATGTTATGCAAAACTAAAAGCATACCTGTGCAAATCGTTGTTTGAAATAATCATAAAGCATATGTGGCTTCTGGGACATTACTGCTAGGGGGATATCATCTCCCATGCAGAATGTAGGCTCCTTTCCTTGTGAGGCCATACTTTCAATAACCATTTGGACATCTTCACTTGAGTAACCGAATGCCCTGCCAATGATAATAATCATAAAAAATCTTTAGAAGTGTAGACAAAAAACGATATTTAGAACTCATATCATGTGACCACAACTTTTCAAAGTCAATCAAGGGGCAATCCCATGCAGAAAACATTGACCAAATCAGAAATCACTGGATAATCGTTCCCAAGAACTTCACAAGAAACCACGAGATGTACTGGATAATCGTGCCCAAGGTATCAGTAATCAAGTATTAATTCCCTTCATTTCTATTAAAAAAACAAAACCCTCTCAAATACTGACCTTCAAAGAAAATGGACCCACTGTAATTTCTAAGCAAGGTGGACAAATTAATCTTGTTAAGTTATGTTTTGATAATGAACCTTCAACAACTTTAAGGCAGATTGTATCATGCTAGCAAGTTGAAACAAGCTTTAGGGACAAAAAGAGTTGACAAATTGGAGAACTTAGTAGGAGCCAACCACATTAATACTTCTTTTTAACACATCCCTAAAGTCAAGACGATATCCCTGCACCTGGACATTCTTAAAAAATGTCTCGATCTTAAAACACAAGGGTTAATTAATTAACAACCATGCAGGTAAACAACCATGAGAGAGGATTCAATCCAGTGTAGCAGTCAACTCAACAGACAGTTGACAAGCTCCGATACCGCATCCGATTAAAATCAGGATCATTCACACTGAAGCAACTTAGAAGAGCAGCTGGTATAAAAGAAAAAAGAAAAGACTTACTGTTGGTGTTTTAGGATTGTGTCATTTTCCAGAACAGCTCCTGAAAGAAAGTTTACTGGCTTTAATGGACGTAAATTTCCCTTCAGCCACTCCCCATAAGGATTTGCTGAAGCCACTCGTTTCTTGACCTCCGTGTTCTCAAAAACCTGCAATTTAGACCCATTATAACCGATTCCCAGATGTTACTGAAGATATATATACAATCTCATTTCTGATAATTAGATCATCATCTGCTATTTTTTTACCACAGCGCATTAGTGCCTTTTGTTACGGCCATGAAGAAAAGAAGGGTCTAGTTATCTTTTCATTAATGCATAACTTCAACAATGACTATCTCGCAATAAGAGACAGACACTAGTAATGGAGAAACAAAGTAGTACTGGGACATCTAGTATTTGCAAACTCGTGGAGCAGCTGAATTCAGCAAAGAAACTCGCATACGACGAATAGAGTATATGCATCCTTTAGCAACCAGGTAATGGAAAGCACAATAGTCAATTAGTCATGCTGCCAAAGAGTGACGTACCACACCGATGGAACATCCAGAGCATTCAAAGTAAGAGAAACACTTCTGATCTGAATCTAGATAACTTTTGCAATAATCTACAAATCTAGACAAGTCTCCCAAAACAACAAAATTACAAACCTGACCACTAGGCAAATCAACTGAGATCATCATGCCTGGACCAAGTCGGCCTTTCATTATGACTTTTGATTCATCCATTGGCAGGACTCCCACCTATATGAAGATCAGACCTGGAAGAATTAATTTCTCTGTTGAATTTATTCTAAACAAATATCCTACAAAGGCATGAGGCCATGCACAGCATTCAAATAACAGAAAATCAAGACAGCAACAAAAAGAAATTTGTGGCTTCTTAAGTTGTGATTACAGTAGTAAATTAGTTTTCCCTCTTCATACAGATCGAAACTGACAGCCTCCACCTTGAAAAGAGGCAAACTCGATATGTATTCACAAATGTTACTGATGCATAGGTTAGATAAGAGTTTTCCCTCTCCTTAGATCATTACAGCTCTTATGGAAAGGGGAAAATCATGAGAAGAAAAATAGGCAACATCGGCAAGCATAGGATATAATCTTTTGCTACTTTTTACAAAAGTGGTATGATGAATTCTTGTTTCTCCACATGTAGAGTACAAGAAAGTGAGAAAAACAGCAGAAAGGACTGGGAAGGCAAACCTCAGATGCAACGTAAACGACATTGTCTACTGTACGCCAATATCTAGCTGGACGCAGCCCATTTCGATCCAGACAAGCACCGACAGTTTTTCCATCACTATGAGACACATAAAATAACACAAGAATAAAATATTTCAGCAATATAGGAGAAATAACTGCAGAGTATCTTCTGAAAGTTGATTGCTGAGTTGTAGAGTTTTACAACTTGTGATGTCTAGCCTCAACCTATGGCATGTATACATAACTGCACAAGTGCCAATGAAAACTAAAAAAAATAAATCAATTTGTTTATCTAAAAATGTCCAATTGACAACCCAAAACCAACAACCTTCAAGATAGGTGGTCAAGCCTAGCTTGAGTTTAGTAAAGACTTGACAGTTGTTCGGTTTACAGCAAACTACAATCATTCAAAATGCTAGGAAAATGCCAAAACCAGTGATTGTTTAGTAGGCGGAGACACATAAATTGGAAGTTCCCAACCTCTCAGGAACTCTAAATTCTTATTGACTGAAGCTGTTTCCATAGGCTGTCTGTTGAGAGAAAATCCTCTAGAGAGTAGAAGTTTCGATGTCAACCAAACAACTTTGACTTCCTACAACTTTAAACCTCATGGAAACTAAAATTTCAAGGAAAGTAATCACTCCTACGACAAAGCAAACAACAGATGTACACTTAGCCGATACTATGAATATCAGAGCCAATTCCCATTCGATGGCCTCGTGGGTTCTTAGTTCTTACAATGTGGCTATACAGAATTGCACCATTTGATGAAGAAAAGGTCATTCAGAAAGAATGTGACCATATTAGATGCAGATAAACCTTGTGTGCCACTTCAATGTTGACCGTGCCATTTATACGTAAACAAATTAGGGAGAGCAAGTGAATGCTTTTAAATGAAAGAAGAAAGAGTTGGAAGACAAGCACCTAAGGAATCAAGACAAAATAAATAATGCAGATCAAACTATCTTCAATTTTACCTGAATAAAAGTAAGGCAGGCCCATCCCATGTTTCCATCTGCCCCTTGTAATAGTCATAAAAGTCCAACACCTACACGAAAAAACAACTTTCTTTTAGCCAGCATTTGGCATACTTGCACTTACCAATATTAAAAGAGATGAGCAAAAAACAATAAACCAAGAATAGGGCCTAAAATTAACTAAATACGGAGTAGCAAGTTAACCAAAAACCGGACACATCCCCACAAACACTAAAACTAAAGATAGTATAGATAATCACCTCAGGATATTTGATTTGCAAGGTGGGATGATTCTTATATGCCTCTGGGACAAGAATCATTAATGATTCCTCAGCAGCACGTCCACTTCGGATCAACAACTGCATATGAAGAGAAATATAAGCTAACTCACAGTGAGGACTTCTGCATTGAACTGCAGATATGAACAAATCGTTACCCTAAGTTGCACACCAGATTGTTCAGATTGCTATTTCTTAAATCTGATTTGTTTGTAAATGAATAGACATAAACTGTATCAAATGAAAGAGGTGTGTGCTACCTCTGCTGCACTATCAAGATTGGCCGAATCCGATGCCTTTGGGTTTCCGAAAGGACGAATTTCACTTTCACGGCCTCGCCAAACAGGGGACTTCAATGATGCCTCCCGAGACCTCATCCAGTTCAAGTTACCCTGCAAACAAGATTACAATTTCAAATGTAATTCATAGATAGGTAATATCGAGCTGCAATTTAGCTGGCTGAGTTACAGGCTTACAGGAACAATCAAAATCAAACCTGAATGGTATTGATCTCTCCATTATGACCAAGAAACCTCATGGGTTGGGCAAGCGGCCACCTTGGGCTAGTGTTTGTGCTGTACCTACGATGGTAAATGGCGAACGGAGATGTATAATGCTCACTCCGAAGATCATTGTAGAACATTCCCAGCACTTCAGAGCGAAGCATCCCCTTGTAAACAATTGTCTGATTAGATAAGGAGCAAAAGTAAAGCTCACTTCCCCAGGTTTCAGAACTGGTAGCTCTTTCAATCAACTTACGACAGATGTATAGCTCTCTTTCAATGTCATCGACGTCGTCTTCCTTAATAACTCGAACAAAAACCTGCTGTATATTGGGCATGGTTTCTTTAGCATTTCGGCCAACAACAGCAACATTCGTGGGGACCACCCTCCATCCCATCACCTCAAGACCTTCTTGCGCGAAAGTATCGACGACAACTGCATGTGTCATTAAACACATAAGTAGGCCTCTTCGCTTTATAAAAAGCTGATAAACGAGCTTAAGCTTACATATTTTATATAGACATGATATTTAGATATGTGAAAGAAACTTGATCATGGACACAAATTCATTTGGTGGGTCGGGTCAGTAAACAAAATTGTGCAGAAAAAACTTTGAGACTTGTTCTGTGGTTGATTGACTTGATGGCAAAAGGCACCCCACCAAACATTAGAAACTAGCCTTTCAACCACAAATTCTGAATGCTCTAAACATATTGCTCAACCTTGACTGTGGTAGACGTCAAATTAGTCCAACGGAATAGGTATCTTTGAGAGTAATAGCACTAGTAAGTACAAACCTTTATCCTTCATAAACACACTTTTTTTGCCCTTTAAAATACTTGATGGTGTGTTTGGGAACTTTGAATTGGAATTGAATTCCGGAATTGAGCCAATTTCAATGTTTGGGAAAGTTGTGGATTTGGAATTGGAATTGGCTCA
>JAUEKU010000007.1:2041570-2054721 GCA_032274805.1 Gypsophila paniculata
TAAAGAACGCAGCGAATATTATTGACCTTGATCAGCTAGACATATAGGAAGAACCTATGAACATGGGACTCGATTCCCATAACTATATATGAAGAATGAAAGTTGGGAAAGAAGGAACTTGGATCCGATCACAGATGTTTTCTCATGAGTTCCGATGCTCTTCATTTTTCTACTGTCCGACGAGGGTATGGGTTTACATGGATTTGCCGGAATGTAAGATGTATTAATGCTCGGACAGTTGTAGATTCGTTGATGTAGAAGTAATAGCGTATCAGCTCGGGAACTGTTTGATCAAATTGATAGTTTTGGTTACGGGTGCTAAATTATCCAATGTCATGTGTCTCAACTTTTAATGAAAAAATAATGCAACATTCAATTTTTTCATGTACTAATTGAACTACATTAACTGTTTCATTTTTTTTTTTGGGTAATCTTATTGTTATAGGCTATTTATTGGAGAAACCGCTTAAATGTTATGCGACCTGGTCGAAATGAAATTACTTGAAATTTGTTTGGTTTACGTCGATGGAGCTATAATTCCCATGATCTCTTACCAAGTTGTCTAAGGTAAGTGAAGTCCTCCCGATATCATTCGTCGCTTCAATTCTATGCGACCTGATCAATCTAATATTCATCATTACGCTAGGAATAGATTTTGTTTTGCCCTCCTCCCTAACATGAGGCGAGATTGTTCATCCTATGATCATCTTCTTATTTTTCTATGTGCATCTAAGGTTGATATGTGCTAATTCTTACGTTATAAGACGGTCCTACTAAACACGGGCCTTGCTGTTCTGCTCCTGTCTCACAAGCCCAGCCGTCTTTCACTCACCTGAGTACCTGAACCAAAACAATGAAAAATCTCAGTAACTCTCTCTAATCTTCCTTCATTTCTTCACCTACTTCTTCATCAATCAATCTCATCATCATCACACGTGCATCACATCACCATCACCATCACCATCACGCGCACTTTCTCTCTCCACGCGCCACCTCGCCGCCGCGAACTACGCCTCTCTCTGCCGCCACCACCACCGCATTCTTATTATGCTTAATCTTCTGGTGATTTAGTTCAGACCATCGAAAAACCTTAGGGTAGGATGGGAATCCAGGGTTGCATTGGCGACCCTATGACCATTCCAAGCGTATACGACGTGCACTTGGTCGGCATATATATTTGAGTATTTTATAATTACCTTTTTAGAGATATAATCGGGTGTTTAAATTTATTTTGGAATTGTATGTATTTCTGTCAACTTATACAGGGATAATAGTTAATTAGAAACCAATAATACAAAAAGCCGAATCAAATTGGGTCGCGAAATTCCAGACACACTCGAATTCGTCTATTCGAGCACGAGTTAAATAAGCTCAATTCAATTCAGATCAAAATTATAAAATGTCGATGTTATAGGTATGGATCTTCGTATTATTTTTGAAAGTACATAGTTACTCCGTACTTTTGAACCTAACGTTTGTGGATAATTGAATAATACCGACAATTACTCAATATCTAGAAGTAAATGAGGCGGAGCAATAATACAGTAAATATCTAGAATTATGATGAAAATAACAACTCCAAGGAAGATTTGGGAAATTTTACCAAAACTATTCAGACTCGAATCAGACCTAGCAAAATAGTAATGCCCAATCCACGATAAAAACAAAATGACCTGAAATAACTCCGTTATAACCACAACCAATCACCCTGAAATCGATGTGAGCTAACATGAGCTTAACATGACCCCGAAGTGAATTAACCTACACCTAAAATGACTGACCACACAAACAAAATAAAACCCAACCCGACTTTTGCGACAAGTTTGTAACCATAATTGACTTTAGTGACTAGTTTGTTAGGGCTAGGCTTGGGCACACCATCACAACCCAGAACGCAAGTCGAGCACAAGGTCTAGCTGATTGCCGGCACAATTGGACTTGAAACTTTATTCATCTACAAAAAAGTTTTAAGCAAGCGGTCATCGGCACACAGGGTGAATGTTGATGTTTTATAAATCCCAAGCTAAGCCAGACAAATGCACAACTGAAAATAAAACAAACATAAACGCCTGCTTATAGCATCATATTACTGAACGGATAGCTAGTGACAAAGAACAAACAAAAAGAAAAATCGTAGAAAGAGACGAGTTACCCCCGGTTCTTAAAGTTCACAGGAACCGTCTAAATCTCAATGATCAAACGAAAAGGAAGTCTTCACTCCAATATCTCAGACATGGCAGTCTTTTTGAAAGCATCCACGAGAGCCAATTGAGTGGCCAGACCTTTGTTAGGGTATAAATTATCAGCTTTCATCCTCTCTCTTATCCCGTAAGCTGGGACCTTAGCATTTATGTATGTTTGGAGAAGTGCATGGAACGGTGTTGCACGACTGACATAGCCAGCCTGCCTCATCCTTTGGAAAATCTTCTCGGCATTGTGAACATCACCCCTTCTAGAATACTTATCTAAGATGGTCATATAAGAACTAAACATCGGTTTTAGCCTTGGGTTTTGCTGAACGGCTTTCTGCAACACTGAGTCCGCTTTCTCGATTTCCCCAGCATCCACATAAAGCTTCACGAGTGCGTCCCAAGCCAACGGTCCGATAATACAACCCGACTCTCCCATGCGCTTTAGTAGCTCCTTTCCTTTGCTCAACATCTTGTTTTCGGCATACACCTTCAGCATAACTGTATAGTGCCTGGTACTGAGCTTCTTGTACGTTTTGGTCATTTTATCAAAGATGGCTTCTGCCTGTTCAATGTTCTTAAGTTTACCAAAGGCACTAATGGCAGCAGAGAAATCTGAATGTCGGGGTTTTTCCTCGTTAATTTTCCAGATTCTTTCTACGTCCTCAGCGCTGCCAAGATTGGCATAAATAGGGAGCAAAACAGGGCAGATGAAGCGGATACTCTTCAAGTCAGTCCCTTCCATCTCTTTTAAAACCGCCTCAGCCTTTTCTTTCAGTCCTGCATTGGCATAGTGTCTAGCTAGAACGGCTTGAACACGAAATGTAGGTTCTATACCCTCGGCCTTCATTGTCTCAAGAATTTCCTCCATTCCTTGAATGTCATTGGATTGACCTTTCGTATCTATCAAAACTCGGTATGTAAAATTAGAAGGCTTGAGGTTCTCTTTCTCCATCATCAAAAGGATATCAGCGATTTTTCTCTTGTCACTTCTCTTGTAGAGAAGCAGCATCTGGTTGCATGTAAAAATTGTGATCGGAAAACCTAGATCCTTCATTTTGTTGAAGAGCTTTTCTGCTTTATCCACTACTGTTCCCGACACAAAGTTTGCCAGCAATGTTCTGTAGACCACCTCTGCTCTGAAGGATTTAGGGATCTCATTGATGTAGCTCTCTGCCTTATGAACCCCACGTACCTTCGCAATCAGATCAACCCTAGATGCATAATCTCGCTCGGAGAATTCAAAGTCCTCTTTTTTCTCAAACCATTCTGACAGCTAGAAGACAAAGAAATTCAGCTTAGTATTATGACATACAATAAATAATCTGTAAAACATGAACATCATGTATTCAAATGTGTGAAGAAGCAAACAGCAAAAAAACGAACGTCAACACTTATTCAAATACAGGAATACAGCAAACCTAACAAATATGAAGAGAAACACAAGCTGGCAAAAACGAACGTCAACACTTTTTTGTTACCTTTAAGATAAGTATCAGACTTGGAAATAATATAACAAGTCAATAGGCAGGTGAGATTGTCTATAATCACAAATGTAAGATGCATAACCTAACAGGTACACGTCCGAATTCACAAAGGAAGATCAAACCACGAGTAGAGGTTCCATCATACATCCATCTTTAAGACACTGTGAAATAGGCAGATGATGAGTTTGTCTAAAAGCACAAATGGTATGTATTACAAATGAGAGCAGTTTAAATTTTTTGTTCCATTGGGGGACAAGTCACTTCAACTATTTCAGCTAATTGTAGCCCCTCCCGCTGTTTCACAATTTTTTTTTATTGCAAGTATGATAAAAATACGCAAAAGTGTTAAAAGATCAGAAAACACTTCATAACATCCCAAAAAGATCACCTTACGTTCCATCCTTTTAAAAAGGATCATTCTGGTATATGAAAAGCAAAATTGGCTTAAATGTCAGAAACAATGAGGAGAAATAAGAGGAATCAATCATCATAACAAGAGATTTATTGTTTAGGACGCAGAAGACTCCATAAACCAAGCAAGCAAACACACCAGCAACGCCTGCAAAAACAGCTTGCGCTTACGAAGATTTAGCAAAGTTCGATATACTTCTGCGCGACCTAATTCCTTGTCCTCAGCATATTTGTCAAGAGCACCAGAAATAGATGAGGCAGGCTCTCCCATTATTAACTTAAAGAGTGGCGACGGTTCAGATTTCTTCTTTGATTTTTTCTCACTTGCATCATCCATTGTATCACCTAGTAGCACAGTTTCCAATGTCTCTTCCAACCCCGTATCAGGATTAGTTAAGTCAGAATCAGAATCAGAATCAGAATCAGAATGTGACGAGGAATCAGATGTATCATCGCCATCTACAACATCTTCCTCAATTGTTTCAGAAGCCTCTGGTGTTTCTAGCTCAGAAAATCCATCTTCCAATTCATCATTTTCCTCTCCGCCGTTCTTAGTACCTGTTTGTGAAGAAAGAGATCGACACCCGACAGAGAACCGTTTAGGAACAGGTATATTGCCATTGCATATCTTGGATGTTATCCATCTATCAGCTGTGAACAAGTGATGCTCGGATGTGCTTGACTGGTCTTCTTTATGGCTGCTGATTGGTCCAAGTCCAGCACAGGCTCGAAAAGCTGCTATGTTCAAGCCAGAAGCTCTGAAGCTGCAAAAAAAAAAAAATGCTCCAGCTTTAGCTAAATGCGTTACAGAGAAAGATATGTCGTGTCTTCGAGCAAAAATCAATATAATGACGGCAATATGAAATAATGCATCAGTAGAACAAAACTGCAGCAGACAAGGATCATAATGTAAGGTGGTACTTTACAAAACCACAGACATAAAAGTGAAGCCACGTATCATGCTATGCTTCTGAAGAACTTTATAACAGCCATCTATGAATAACCCAACCTAACCTTCTAAGTACAATTTTGAAATCAATTCAATATTAAGCCAGCCTAACGCTCAAGTTTTATAACCGATCCAGCCCCTCTTCCCCAAATAAAAAAGGAACAGTAAGGCGCTCTGAGGCGCTTGAACTAGTGCCTCAGTTGGACTCAAGTAAGGCACACTTTTCAAAACTAAGATGAAGGCAGAGTGGCTGGTTTCATGGGTTGATAGAATGTGGCCCACATAGCTTTAAACTAAACTCAAAGCCGTCTTGGCCCAAAACAGCATTGGTCGGCACTGGATGTTTGCCATTTTCTGTCATAGATATAATGGTGCTAAGCTGAGCCAGAATATTCCCACTAGTAACCAGGAGAAGCACGTAGAGCTAGTTTGATAGATTATATCATCTTCTTCCAACATTTTCCAAACTCAAAAAACCGATCAATTAATAGAGGATGGTCACACAAAAAAATACAACCACTAGAGAACATTATCAAAAATATTCTAAAGAAGTTAAACATTCCAACAAAGTAAATCCTAGAAGAGGTAAAAAAAAGAGAATTACTTGGTAAACAGAAATCCATATGCACTAATAAATCGAATACAGCCACCACAAAATAGCACTGAAGATTATTAGACTGCCTCTCCAAGATCACATTTAGCTAAGGCGACCACGAATTTATTGAAACAGAGTGCACTAGATGAATTACTAGTTTGTAACCTAGAAGGCAGAAATCTAAATCCAGAAAATACACACAGTGCGGCACTCGCATATAAACACAATTATCGTGTATGGATATCCTTTCACATCTCTCAAGACTACACCACTCATGAGGTGCAGCTCTTGAGATTTTCTTAACAAACTTTTCGTAAACAAGACACCGCAGTTTAATCAACACATTATTCCCACATCCCACGATAACCTTAACACCACCACTACACCATTATTTTCATAACCCATTCTTCATTTAAGCATTTTCCTGACGTGACTATACTCTCTTTTTTAAGAGGATGAATATTACTCGCCTCACTTTACATACTCCAACTCATAAATGGTGGATAAAATAAGACACGACAATTCAATCGAGCAATATTCCCTCATTCCCAATGACCCCAAGTCCCGACACCACAAACTGTCATTCTCATGTCATATGTATTGTACCCAAAATCAGTAAAACTTCAATTCGAAACGACGAGTAATTTTCACACTTCTTCGACCGTTAAACTCCCTTCTTTTAAGAGCATGATTGTCACTCCCTCGCTTTATCAACAACAATCACATCGACAAAACCTTAGTCACAAAATCATTTAGACTCGACTAAGACGGTTCACCATCACATAAAACCGTCCCGAAAAACTAAAACAGTCAGTCAGCTAATATTCCTCATAGTTCAAAACTCCACCCTCTCAACAAAATAAATTAAATTATTATTATCAAACACGGACCACAAAATCATTTGGGGTCGACTAACACGAATCATCAACACTCGAAACCGTCCCGAAACATAAAAACAAACTAATATTCCCCATCGTTCAAAACTCCATTCACAACAAAAAAATAAAATCAAATAAACACATTTCAAAATCCCCTTTACAAAGGAATTTGAGAAACGTATACAATCGGATGGAACGGAGCAAGTATAAATCAATAAATTACAAGTATCGTTTCACAACAAATTAAATTACACATTTATTAAGCAACAACTAACAACATTTGCTAAAATTAATCAATAGAAAAAATAATAGAGAGAAATTGAAAGAAGAGAGTGAATACTTGAGTGATTTGGCAGAAGTTCGACGAATTGTCCACATTTTTAAAGGTTAAATTTGGGGGAAAATTGTGTGATTTTTGATGGTTTTTTTTTTTTGTGTCGAAAGATAAACCCTAAAAATATGAAGAGTGAAGTGTGGCACAAATGAGGGTTTTTCTTAAACCCTACCTCTGCTTTTATACGGACTACGATTACATTTTAGTTTCGTATACGAGTACACCGTATTCGTATAATGAGTTATTTGTGAATAAAATATGATAATTATAATGAGTTTTTTTACGGATGTGTCAGTGACTCGGTGTTGGGGGATAATTTGTTAACAAAAAAATAGATGGAAAATGGCTCGGACAAAAGAAGTAATGATAATTGATCGGTTATAATTGAGATGTGAACTTTAGTGTATAAATAAACTAGTTCAATACCCGTGCAAAGTTGCACGGGCATATTTAGCAACATTTAATAGTTTGTCTAGAGCATAGTGTGTGAGCAATTGATAATTTTTGTTTCTGTGCAAACAAAATCCGATTAAGTAGGTTCGTAATAATTTTTAAAAGATTTACTACTGTGTGCTATAATCGTACATATAGGAAGATATGCTTGTGATTAAAAATGACCATTTTAATGTTTCTTATGACACCTTCTATTGTGACCATTTTAAAATTTCTAAAATTGGTCACAATAAATGCTAAAATAATCACAATAAATATTAAGATAGTTAAATTTCACTCAAAAACAGATTGTTACGATGATTTCATTTGAGCATTTATGTTTTCAAAAATTTAGGTAAGAAAAGAGCCTAGAACCAACACATTCCATTAGGGTCATAAACTGTAAAGTATAAACACTCAATTTGTCCTCGCCTGCAAATTTAAGATCTATATTTAATTTGTAATACAACTAAGTATAAATATAAAAAATTAACATTAAAATCTGCAAATTCAGGGTCTAAACTTGGCCTGACACAGTGCCAAATCATCTATAACAACACAAAAGTAGCTTCAAAGCCGCTTTCAAAATCTTTTAGCTTTAATAACAAATTCTTTCTACAAAATCACCTAGCTCAACAACAAAAACTATGAGAACAAAATATATAAAAAATTGCATGAAACAAAGGCAACAAATAACACCTCATTCCAATGTTGTCAGGATCGGGATTCTACTTTGGATCGATGAGGTGGATTGGCACTAGTACAAAAAGTATATTCGGCTCATATAAAAGGCTGCGATTATAATAGTTAACCGTAGCCAATAATTCAATGAAAATAAAATTTATAAAAGGCAACGGTTATTAACAAATAACCGCAGCCAAAACTATTAAAAAAACAAATTACTGCGGTTATTTTTAAAACCGAAGCCAAAAGTACTCCGTAAATTATAAGAACAACAAAAGGCAACGGTTACTAAAATACAACCGCAGCCATTTCTAATCAACACAATACAAAAGACAACAGTTTTGCAAGACCACGACCATTGTCTCAAACTAAACCCTAATTTATTCACTCACCTCGCCTCCGTCCGTCATCACTCACTCACCTTCGTCGCGTCTCACCTCTGACCGCGTTTCTGCCACGACGACTACAACCACCACATTTTCTTTTTCTCGATCTCTACCCTCTCTCTCACCGCAGTCACAAGCTATTGATTGTTGTACACTTTAGACAGGTCAGTAATCAAAAATAAATTAGGGTTTTTGAGTTTACTATCTACAAGCTATTGATTATTGTAATTATTTAGCAAATTCGAGATGTGTCTTTATAAATAGATTGTGTAATTGTTGATTTAGGAATTTAATTTTGTTTGATTAACATTTCAAGTATGGTGTATTTTATATATTTGTGAAATTTTTTCTTCTATAAACATAAATTGGATTAAGTAATTTAAAGAGGGTAAAAGTAGTGGTCACAGTTCAATTTTGTGGATTTGATTCCACGGTTCAATTCACAAGCCAGTAGTATGGTGTATTTGCCGCAGACGATAGTGTTGTGTGAGCTTCGACACAAGGCTTACGAGATTTCTGTTCCTACTAGTTGTGCTGAGAATGGTTTGGTTTCAAAATGGCTGCCTAGGGAGAGAGTAAGATTGGATTAAACTCGATAAAAAATAGGAAGGAGATGAATGAGGATAGAATAGTTTGTTTTGACATAAAAGATAGGAATGATAATGAAGTATAAATGGATTAGGAAAATCTAGGATTTAAGCTAACAACAACAGAATGTTGAGTGTAGTGAAGACTATTGAGTTTAGTGAAGGTCATTTGTTCCTTATGGTAACATTGAGTTGAGCGTTGCTTCCGTTATCTTAAATTATGGCGAGGTTTGTCCTTTTTTTGTATTAAATTCGTGGTTGTTCATTATTTTACGCTTGTTTTGGGATCGACGCTCTTAGGATAGCATGTGTAGGTAGGTGGATAGTCCGTAATTTGAATGTCAGCACAAAAAAATTATTTCATAAAGAATATGTTAAAAAAGGAACACGAGGAATGAGAATTAGAGGGAGACATTTTATTACCTTTGACGTTTTTCAATGTTGATTTTCCTTACCTTTTGTTTACAATCTTTACATCTCTAATGGTAACAAAAGCTTGTTATTATTTGGTTGTGTATTATCATAGAATAAAGAAATTCTCCATATTGTCCATCGAATTGGTTTTTTCTTTTTTTTTTTTTTAATTATAGCAGTGGTCATTTGAGGCAATCTATAATCCGACCCCTTTATCATGCTATTTACAAGACCCTGTGATGGAGAGCGGTACCAAATCGAGACACGAGGTCGGGTTGTTTCTTGGGCTCCTGTCCTCAAGTAAACTCCGATCCTCCAACTTTGATCAAAAGTTCAAACGCGCTGAGCTTGCAAATTGGGGCTGAAAGAATGTGCATGCCTTCCCCTTCTGTAGATCAATTTATTGCCGCAGTAAAGCAGACTCCTCTAGCTAATAAGCGTTGGGTGAGTATATCGTCTCCTTCTGTTTGGGAAAAAACATGCTAACAATGTTCCTATTATACTTAGCTTAATTCGGTTGCATTTTGTGTGTTGATGCTACTGCCTTTCAACATAAATATTCAGTATATAGTCGTGTTAGACAACAGTCGAGTTTAAATGGGAAAATGTCCAAGGTGATTAATTTTTTCTATGGCTGGTTTAAATAGATTCCTCCTCCAGGGAAAGGGTCTTTGTACATTCGACCATTGCTGCTAATAGGAACTAGACCGAGTCTTTGATATAGCCTGCTCCTGAGTACTCATTAGTCATTATTAGTCTTTGCCTCACCTGTTAACAAATACTTCAAGGCTGGTTTTGTGCAATCACATTTTTGACTGAACTGCTTACAATTCTGTATTGGTACTCTATTTCTTTCAGTATTGGCTTGATAATTAACTAGTGTCGTCTTTAATTGATATTTTCTTTCTCTTTTACCATGCACTATCTATTACAACAATGATGTAGAACTATTTTTCTTTAATAAATCATATGTGATGAGTTTTGCATTGTACTTCGTATTCTTTGAGTGCATTCAAGGACTTGTGAAAATATGTTGCTTTGTTTATGTTGACTTACGATCTTGCTTTGTGTTGCTTTGTTTATGTTGACTTACGATCTTGCTTTGTGTTGCGTTATTTATGTTGAGTTACGGTCTTTTTAGCCCATGGTCTTTAACAATACTCTTCTTAAGTTGTTTATTGCGATGTTTATTTTCAATGACGTGTAGTGGAGTTGCTGTCAGTACGGCTGTTGATCTCATCTATGTATTGACCTGAACTTTTGATTATGAAATTAACAATTTTTTGTTTCGTGCTCTAATACATATCTTTGATTATTACAGTGATTCGGATCTTAAAATTGCATATATGAGAGAAGAAATCAACGATGTTCGAGAATAATGGGTGACTCCTTACAAAGACAATCATATATTAATACTTGTCTTATTGAAATTCTTAGGTGCTCATTGTATATTTGTATTGGTGTTAGGCCACTATTATTAGTAAAACTTGTACGAAATGTTATATGAATATTGTTATCGTGTAAAATTGGTGTTTTATTTTTATAGCAATTGGTAGTATTGTGCTGGTTCGCAAAAATAATTTTCATTTTTTTAATAAAAAATGCACAAAAGGTTGCGGTTCTTTAATACAACTGCAGCCAAAAAAACACTTATGGCTGCGGTTGAAAAGAAGAACCGGAGCCAAAACTTCACTTACAACTGCGGTTCAAGGGAATAACCGCAGCCAAATGTTGATTTATGGCAGCGGTTCTAAGAAACAACCGCAGCCATAAGTAATTTTTGGCAGCGGTTATGAACCGCAACCATAAGTCTAAGACTTACGGCTCCTCCTTGATATACTACGGTTGTACAACCGCTGCCAAAAGCTATTTTTAACCGCAGCCATATGTTATTTTTGTACTAGTGTATATTAATTGAATAATAATATATACAACTTACATGTTATCAATAAAAAAGTACATGAAAAGTAGTTTCTCTACCATTTGATTTTATTTTTTATTTTTGCTAAATGATGATGTGAAAATATGGTAATGCTCAAGTGGCTTAATAAATTATTATTATTAGAGTGTTTAGGCAGCATCCAAATAATCTTAAAATTATATTTTTATATATTATACGTATTATATAAGTATAGATATAAATATAAATAAATATATTTATAAGTTATACTTATATTTACTTATCTATAGGAGCTACTCTATGGTGACAATATTTGTTAACCTTTGTTAAATTACATCAAAATTTTAAATTTGAGATTGAATTTCACCATGAAAATTAGTAAGATGTCATTTATTCATTATTATCTTAAATTATATATTTGTAAAACTACAAAATAAATGTGATAAGTTAAGTAATTATTGTATAATCCGCATTATTTATCATTTTTAATATCGTAAATTTTATTTATATTTTTTTATTATTGACATGTGAAACGATAAAGTGATAGAATTAAAAATTAGAGAAATGATTTTTTTTAATAACTTTAAAAGTTATGCTTCAAATTGAATTTAAAGGTAGATATTAAGATATTTTTATTTATGATTACCTAGGAATTTATTATATTAATTAAATATGAGAAGTATACGAAAGGTTGTCATTATTAATAATTTTTTTTCATTTTTTTGATATTTTTATGGAATTGACACGTGGTGCGATATATGACAAATTTTGTGAAATGGTGAAATGACATGCATTTGAATTGCTTTTTAATATATTATATAGATATGAAAAATGATCAGTGGAATAGTATGCTCGCCCAATAAACCTAATGAAGTATGAAGATAAATAATAAACGGAGGGGGAGTATGCGTGATATGGATTACCATGTCGACTTATTTCGATTCCTTCGATCATCCCCAGCTCGCCCAACATATAATAAGCTCCGAGCTAGAGAGGACCTCCGTGCACATAAAAATGGCGAATGTGGATCACCTTGTTTTAAACCGCATTTTAACCGGAATTGTCTCTCAGGTTTCCAGTTATATCAACCGAAGATGTCTTAGCTCAATGGTTAAGACGGAAGTACCTTGAACTATAGGTCCCGGGTTCAATCCCTCTTCCCGTAGTTTGTTGTAATACCTTTATGGTACGTCGAGACAAAAAAAAACCATTAATGAGTTAATATCATTGGTTGTTCAATCCCATATCCAATTGGTAGACTATACCACCAGAGGTATACATCTACCACGTTTGCTCAACAATTTACTAAAGGATGAGCAAGTATTACTTCCCCTTCTCTCTAAAATCCTTCCCCTTCTCTCTCTAAAAAACACCCAAAAAATACATTCTTATTTACCACCACCTCCCCCATCCTCCCACCGCCCCTTCTCTCAGCCTGCTCGATCGCCGGAGGTGGCTAACCCATAGCCAATCTCCGGCGATCAATCACTCTTTCCTTAAATCATTCAATCTCGATCGGAACCCACTTTTTGCATAAGGTCTCTATGTTCGGTACCCACATGCCCTTCTTTTCATCGTTTATTTATCTTGGTTACATGGCTATTGCTGTTTTGGAAGCTTTCCTTGCTTCTATCTTCTCGGGCAGCCTGACTCGGTATCGTTTACCTTTGCATGCAGTGAGTTTTGGGACCTTTTTTCCAATCGGATCAGTGCGGGTTTTGTTCCTATTTAAGTGAGTCTTGGGACCTCTTTTTCCAAAAAAAAAAAAGATAAGTCAATTACTAGTTTACACCATTCAAACAAACAAAAAAAATAAAAAGAAGGAAAAAACAATCACTTATGTACGATGGGGACCATAGGAGGAGTGAGGCCGGCGTGGTGAGAGTGAGGGTGGCCGGAGTTTGA
>JAUEKU010000007.1:2054821-2070992 GCA_032274805.1 Gypsophila paniculata
GAACATATTCTCTCCTGGACCGATTGATAACTTGATTCGTTCGGAACTAATTGGGAAAGAATTTCTGTACACGAAACTGGAGAACTTGAAGATTTTGGCTGGCACCTGGAACGTTGCTGAAGGAAGGGCTTCTAGAGACTCTCTCATATCTTGGTTGGGGTGTGCATCTTCAGATGTTGATATTGTTGTTGTGGGGTTCCAAGAATTGGAAATGGGTGCTGGTGCTCTAGCAATGTCTGCCGCCAAAGAAACTGTAGGTTTTCTTCATCTTTTTTCTGTTTTTTGTTTGTGCAGAGCTATAAACTTTAAATTCATGGTCTTCTTTTTCATCTCGTTGGTGTTAATTACTTGATATTGATCCAACTAACCGACGTGCTTGAATCCCCTCTTTGTGGATGTTTACATCTATTAGATGCATCCTCTAAACTATAGTGTGCCACGATTGTTTTGATTATACCTTCTTTTCCCTATTACACAGAGGACTTTGAATTTGTCATTCGTTCACTAATTAAACATATTTGTCAGGTGACTCAGGTCATGATCACTTTCAATTGGCCCCTTAACCTTATATTTTTATACTGTATTCTGTGAGCACCACCATTCTCATGATCAGGTCGATTAAATTTTTCAGGAATGATATATTCTGTATTTTTCTTTTTGTAAATCTCTTCTACAGGTGGGAATGGAAGGTAGTTCTGTTGGACAGTGGTGGCTCGATTCTGTAGGGAATATTTTGGACGAAGGTTCTACTTTTCAGCGTGTTGGTTCGAGACAGCTGGCGGGTCTTCTGATTGGTGTCTGGTGAGTATAGTTGTACACTTGTATTAGATAAAGAACAGACTAGTATCTTGCAATTTTCTAAGTGAAACATTGGCTTAAAGTTATTTTAGTTGGCCGTTCTGTTACTGTTTGGTGACATGTTTGTGAGATGTTGGTATGTTTCAGGGTGAGAAATAACCTTGAAGCTCATGTTGGGGATGTTGATGCTGCTGCAGTACCATGTGGCTTTGGGCGTGCTATTGGTAATAAGGTAAGCTTTCCATTATTGGTGCACTAAGCCTAGTACCATAAGTTGATATATGTTACGTGTTTAATGAGATTATGAGACTTCATCTAATCTGTTCTATCTATTAGAATCCACTTTAAAAAAAAAAAAAATTGTGAGGAAGCTGAAATGTCCTTTTTAATACAAAGAAGGCTTGGCTTATGTTTAATATTCCGTATGATATAATTGCTGTTATATAATTTTCCTTCTCTGTTTCTATGTTTCCCAAGCAAAGTGTCTTTAGATGACGAAATTCTTTGAAATTACTAGTCTAATAATATTTGGCTCTTTGACTTGCTCTTTTGTTGCGTTCGGTCCTTGAAAATGCTATCCTTGTCTCTTTATGTCTGATCTGGCTTTAGGTTTTTGTTTCAGGGTGCCGTTGGCTTAAGGATGCGAATCTTCGACCGAATATTTTGTTTTGTTAACTGTCATTTTGCTGCACATTTGGAAGCAGTTACCCGTAGAAATGCCGACTTTGACCATGTGTACCGATCAATGGTCTTCACTCGGCCATCTAATCTTTCCAATTGTGCTTCTGGTATTAAGCCATATCTGTTATTGTCTTGCCTGGTTGCCTGCTTGATGTATCTTTTATCCTTTGTTTATCATCCTGGCTTGCCATTGGCCCTTTGTTTTGCAGTAGGCGTCCCGTCAGCTGCTCACATGGTGCGCGGAACAAATGTACGTAATTGTGTGTGGTAGACACTGAATTAAAATATGTGGGAACTGGGAATCATAATAGTCTTACCTTTTTTGGGTCATCCATCCACAGGGTATGGGACCTCGCTCCGTTGAAGTGTTGCCTGAGTTATCCGAGGCTGATTTGGTCATCTTTCTTGGAGATTTCAATTATCGTCTTGATGGTATATCTTATGAAGAAGCCAGGGATTTTATTTCTCAAAGATGCTTTGACTGGCTTAGGGAGAGGGATCAGCTCCGTGTGGAAATGGAGGCTGGGAGAGTATTTCAGGGGATGCGTGAAGCCATTGTGAAATTTCCTCCCACATACAAGTTTGACAAACATCAGCCTGGTTTAGCAGGTATCTCGTCCATTTAGATTTAAAGTTTTTTCTGATGTGTTTTCTTGTCAGTTTATTGGTTACTTGAGAATATTAGGTTTCGTACAGAGTTAAACTTTTTGTCTTTGCACTAAGTTTCTCACTTGAGTTTTCAATTTACAAGCATGGTTGTTTTGAGCTGAACTAAATGGAAATATTTGAAGAAGTATTTGGTTAGGCAAGAGTTAAAAGAGTTCTGGTTTTTTGACTTAGGGTATGATTCTGGTGAAAAAAAGCGCATCCCGGCTTGGTGTGACAGGGTTTTGTATCGTGACAACCGCTCGTCTTCTTCGGCGTCTGAGTGCAGTCTTGATTGTCCTGTTGTCTCCTCAGTTTCTGAGTAAGTTGACCTACGTCTATGGTTTCTTCAGAACATCAGTTATTGTTCCTTTATAGTTCTGACAACTTTTTTTCGCAGGTACGAGTCTTGCATGGATGTGACTGACAGTGATCACAAGCCTGTGCGCTGTATATTTAGCATAGATGTTGCTCGCGTTGATGAAGCAGTGAAGAGACAAGAATACTGTGAAATTATTGAAACCAACCAGAAAATTCAGTCTGTACTGCAAAAACTAAATAGAGTTCCCGACACAATTGTCAGTACAAATAACATAATTCTTCAAGATGATGGTACATCGCTTCTAAGGATTACGAACCAAAGCCCTGCTGATAAAGCTATGTTCACTATCATTTGTAATGGCGAATCCACCATCGATGAGGATGGATCAGCATCTCACCACAGTCCAAGGGGATCTTTTGGTTTCCCCCATTGGCTTCAGGTATTCTTCACTGTGTTTTAATTTACTTTCGAAGATTTTTGATAGTTGCGTCATTATGTCCTAGTCCTACTCCTGTAGGTGAAAATCGCCCATTTACTTCCAACAAAACCGAAAAATATATCCCTGCTCCTTTATCTATGTGATGTACCTGACTAAATCAAAATGGCTTGCAAAACACTTTGCTCTCCTTTTTTCGATGAGATAGTAGATCATCATTATGTGCTCGGTTACAAGTCTCTTAGAAACAACCTCTTCGTTGTTCTCGGAAAAGTTGTAACTCGTACTGTTGTACCCTATTCCCAGTTTTATTTTCTATTAGATGATCCACCTAATTCCACAGCACTTATCAAGTACGGGAACCCAATTCACTATTGCTTTTTAAAGGTTTTGAACGTCACCTCGATCACGTTTTTCCTCAATTTGAAGCGAACTTGATCACATCTAATGAGATGGCCGCGTCCACTGAGTCAAATATTATGACCGAAATTGAGATTCAAATACCTTGACGTAATGGGAAGTCATGAAACTTATTATTTACTGTGTCATTTTTCATAGATTAGGTAGGTTCTATGGATTCAATAGAGCAAATGGACCGCTAGATAATTAGACATAGCTACGTACTAGAAGTTTTTCTAAAGATATAATTTCACATGATTAGGTAACACCAGCAAAGGGTGTGGTTGAACCAGATCATACTGTCGAGATCACAGTTCATCACGAGGTATTCCAGACCCTAGAAGAGTTTGTCGATGGTCAACCTCAGAACAGCTGGTGTGAAGATGCCAGAGACAGAGAAGTCATCTTAGTTGTACGGATTCACGGAAGTTGTGGGACCAAGGTCAGTGATCAACGCATACGTGTTCGTCACTGCTTTTCAGCTAAGCGAAAAGGGTTAGGACAGAAACCGAGGAACGAAGAAAGGAAAGTCTCGAATGTCTTGCATAGGTCCAACATCCAGAACCTTAACACTTCGCTCGACGTATTTGATCAATTGAGTAAGCTTCATACTCCATAGACTGTTTTATCTCAAAGACGTTCTCGTTGACCCTCTTTTACAGCTTTACTTCATAAGATGAGGTGAGGGCTATAAGTTTGTTTTGTATCTTGTCCCTAATTATCATTGTTGTACTACAAAATGCAAAACATGAACCATTCTTGTGTAAATATTTTTTTATAGAATTCATGTTTTTTGTCGTGTTTCTCATACAACGGTTTGAGGTGATGATTTATGTTTGCAGATACGAACTAATAAATTATGAGCTAGTCTTACATGAGACCGTTGTATACCGTACAACGGATCTCTCATTCAACCTTTTGTGCATTACTAATAAATTGTCTTTGGGACCTATTATTGCACCCATAAATGAATCTACCCAGCCGTCAACATGAGTGCTGCATCGGATCACAAGTCGAGAAGGGTTGGTCAGTGTAGGTATTGCTGGTGGTAGGGAGATAGTTTCGAGGGGCGGGTTATATTAATTTGGACGAAGGTTAATATTATACATGTCATCGACAAATAATCTAATCCTTGCGGCAAATGTAATAGTGAACTTTTTGTGCACTCCTAATAAATTGTCTTTTGAACTTATTTTTGCTCCCATAAATGAATTTAACCGGCCAACGAGGCGAATGTTGCATCGGATCATAGGTCGCGATTTTGTATCATATCTTATTTATTCATCAAATCTTATTTATTCATCGAATCATTGAATACAATGTTGTTTTTATCATTCGGGT
Organism: Gypsophila paniculata; assembly: GCA_032274805.1. Classification (NCBI taxonomy): domain Eukaryota; kingdom Viridiplantae; phylum Streptophyta; class Magnoliopsida; order Caryophyllales; family Caryophyllaceae; genus Gypsophila; species Gypsophila paniculata. The sequence continues at coordinate 2,059,444 of JAUEKU010000007.1, forward strand.
TGTTCTATCTATATGCTTTCGACTTATAAAAATGTAAATCTTAAGAAGTACTCTGTAGTTGTTTTTGTCGAATTCTTATCCTAGTAGATGAAATGTAGGTTCTCGCTTCTCTGGGTTACATGTCGTAGGTTTGAATCCCTTCTCGTCTTTGAATTGTACCGAATATTAATATTTGTTCCGAGTCACCAGATCAGGGTTTCCATGGTGGGATGTTTGCAAACAGGAGATTGCTGTCAACGCCGTGACCACCACTGCTAGTCAGCGAAACAAGTGCTGCTACAAGGCCAGCATTACCAGCCAAAGTAGGCTCACTCGAGCCACGGTCTGCACGGTCATCTTGGTATCGGTCATGTCGATCAGGACCTCCAACCATGGCTCCGACAATAATGTTGGGATTGGCTTGTTTGGTGTCCCTCCACTTGTATCCGTCCCTACACGAGTATCTTTTACCGTCTGATGGTATTGACGCTGCACGATGATGCACGCGCTTTGGATACTTGTTGCTGTATCCGACCAGGTAGCTTAGCTTCCGAGGGTTCTTCCCCAAAATGTAGTCTATCTGCGTTAGGCATAGAATTGGAAGGGGTAGATGAATACAGATGGGTCGACTGAGCTCGAGATAAGGTTGAACCATTTCCTGAGCTGATTCTAATAAGTTTCAAGTTTATAAGCTCGGTGAAGTTTCGAGCTGATTCTAAGCTCAAGTGAAAACTTTCGAGCTCAAGCTCAGAGCAGTTCGATTACACCATCAGTTCATTAAAAACATTCAGCCAGCATTGCTTCGTAGGGATACTGAGGAGCCAAGAACATCCTCAGTCTCGTCTGCAACAGAAGCGAGGCAGGTACCTTGTTATCCCAACTCAAAACACTTGTTTTTCTCGTCCATTCGAATGGTGTCATGACATTCTTAGCGAACCTCGGATCAGTAGCCAATGTGAGGTACTTATTGTTGCCTGTAGCAAAATACAGGCACGTTGCTCCCCACAAATACTCATCAAAGTACCCTGTTCAGTTGTAGTATGGCTCTATCCAAGGGTTTCCACGGCTGTAAGGACTTCTTCTTTGACGGTCCCTGGCAAATACAAAGAGAAGTTCCGCACCCTTGATCAGACTGTTGGAATATTCAGGGTTGTCAGAGAAAACCAAAGACGCCGATGCCAATGCTGCCGCCATCTCTGCAGCTAGTTCTGGCCCTGCATATGTGATTTGTGTTGGTCTCGGATAATCTATGTCTTCTGGCCTTTCCCAACAGTTCATGTCATTGGGGATTCTCGAGTTCAGAGACGCACCACCAACCTATACAATCAAAAGGTAAGGTTTAGTTTCATACGTAATCGTTACTGATGATTTATAATGCAAAAATGAACATTCAATCATTGTTTCAAGGTGGCCGCAACCATGACTTGTGGCGTTTTCAGTGACCAATATTAGGCTGTGATGACGACAGATTTCTGAGACCGATTAAGGAATTGAAACCAGGGGTCTAGGGGCAGTAATAGTAATTCTCACTAAATCCACCACTGATGTACTTATGTCTACAGTCGATATTTGGAACCATGAACTGAATTATAAAGACGGTCACCTGTGAACAAATTTTCTCGATCTTGAAGGACGCTGTGTCTGTGTTAAACGTCTGAAGCAAGTAGTCCGTTCCCCATTTAATGAGTTCGCGGACATGGTTATACTCATTAATAACACGGTATTTGTGAGGATATTCGATGACACTCCAACTTAGCATTGTTATGCTGAAGGCCATGGGGAAATGAAACTTAGTATTCTCCCCCGAATCATAGTATCCTCCGACCAACCTGTAATTTACGTCCTTCAGCTTCGGTCCATCTCTCAATGCTGAGTTCCCTCTCCATGGGATTCCATTGTTTTTTGGCAATTCTCCGGCTGCATCCAAACCGTGATTGATTCAGTCGTATAATCAATGGCAAAGTTAGAAAAACTGATATAAGTTTCATAAACGGCCTCAAAGTACACTTGAGGCTACAAAGATTTTACTTTAAAATTGGATTTGAGAAGTCTTAATTACGCGTTTTGTTATATAACCGTAAAATGGAGGGGGAAATTTCGAGAATAATACCACCTCTGACCTTTGTTTAGTTGGTAAACCCCGTGTACTTATGCACGTGATCTTATCGACTGAAATGGAGGGAGTAGTAAAAGCAAATAAATCTAACGAAAACGAAAGAAGTGAATCTTATGATGGACTTACACTTTTGGGCATTGAAGAACATCAGTGCTTTATGCAGAGCAACTGCATAACTGTCACCAGAGCTATGCACGGGCAAAGTTTGAGCTGATGTTGTGGATGCTATGCTTAGCCAAGTAGCCGTAATTACGAACCAAACGACTCGTTTCGAGTCTGTTGAGGCCATGAAATTAAGCCTAGAGTGTCTTAGTAGATGATTTATGCAATGTACTGTAACACATTATATGCATATAATGGTGGATCTGCACCCTAAATATACAAATAGTATTGATCCAAGATTAAATCATAAAATACGTTTATTGTATTTGACCAAAATTAGTCAAGATTATAATGGTTGAATTAGTCAATGGCTACTCTGTAAATGATTAAGGATCATAGTACATGCATTAAAATTCTTTGTATTATAAAATCCTTACATGTTATATGCGATCTTTATTACAAGATTCTATAACATGGGTTACAAATTACAATCACGAAAGATGTGTCACTAAGTTTCAAATGGGATCGTTGTATGATTATAGTATGAACCTATTTCGTGTTTATATAGCATTTCATCCATTGAATGATGCGCTAGAGGGCCAAATCGATTGACAAAACTTTTATATGCCAAATCGAGTTTCCGAGTCGTGTCTTTGCCACCTCTAGATATAAGTACACAATGGACGGAATGAATATTCATTAGGGTTGATTTACGCAGTCGGCTTTTATTTTCATACAGTCGACATATTTACTAATTACAAACATATTAATCCAAAATCTACATTTAGGTTTTGTAATATTAATTAATTGGTTTTAAAGTTCTAAAAATTTGAGAAAAATAACGGTTTCGATTTTGGACATAAATATTAAAAAACTGACGATTTGCATGAATAAATCAACGTAAAAGTTAAGTGGTTTTTTTGTTCAATTTTTATTTTTGAGATTTTAACTAATTACGCTTAACAATATTTATATTTTGATAATATTTTTGAGTTTTAATATCACATGATAATTGAAAAACGTAAATTATAATTTCATAATTTTAAAAAATCAACCCTAAAAATCTGAATTTGACACGATAAAGATAAAAAATAATTGAATTATTATAAAAAAAAGTTTACTAAAATTAATAAAAAAATAAAAAAAACCAAAGATATCCTAAAAATATATTTAAAAAAAAAAAATTGGGCCAAACCAGTTCTGGCCTATGCCCAACCGTGAAATTCACACGGCCAGCCGTGGCCGAGCCACTTTTTTTTTTTTTTTTTGAAATACATATCATTAAAATGTAAAATAAATCAAAAAATTATTTCTAGAATAGTGCGAGGGTTAGTGAATTTTATGTTAGAGGTCATAGGTTCAATTCTCCTTGGTCTCATTATTTCTTTTCTACTTTGTACAAATTTTGTTATTGAGTTCAAATTTTTCGATTCAATTTTCAACTTTACAATTATCAAATCATATAAAAAACAAAAAAAAATTAATTAAAATATTAATTTTGTTAATTGTGATTAGTAAATAAAAATGTCGACGGTATAAACAATATGTCACAATAGTCACAATACACGTTATGACTATCACATCAAATATCAAAATGAATTAATGATCATTCTTTTATCAAAATGAATTAATGATCATCATTCTTTTTACAAACAACACATTGTATGCGTACAACGAATTAATCCATGTGCCAAAAGCAAATGGGAAGAAAATGATGGTTGGGAGGGAGTATAAGAAAAACGAAAAATTTACGTTTATATCCACCCAATAAACAAAGGTTTGAATCATTGAGAGTAGCATTTTACGATCCTTTTCATCTAAATATACTCCGTAGACCGTAATACAGTATTTCTAAGATAACTAAACATGAATTATATCATACAAATTGTCTAAGTTCACTATATACAAATTGTCTAAGTTCACTATGCACACTCTATCCGTACTTCGTATGAATTCATCGCTAAACTAGGGATCATTCTCAGCATCCTTTTACGCTCGGCAATAAGTGTTCTGAGAAATTGTTTCACGTTAATATAATATGGGACGGATCAATCTTAATCATCGAAAGTAATTAAATAAAAAATAAAAAATAAATAAAGTAACACTAACTACCACCACATGAGGTCTCCCAATAACATTAGTATGAGACCGTTTCATGCAAATTTTATATATGCATAAATATATAGATATTGCAATGAGTACATTATACCACCGGTGATAATAGAAAAAAAACTGCAAAACGAAAATATGTATAGACGTGCACTCGATTGTGAAATCGAGTAATTCTCCTATAAAATTGTTACATAAATATGAAAAATTATTTTTTGAATGGTGAACATCATTAGGGTTTAGAATTATCACAATTCATTCAACAATAGTTTAATATGAACAAATTGTGGTAATAAATACGAAGTATTCATTATTTCACTGCACGCATACGAGCGTCTGATAGAATAAATGTAATGCAAAAACGGTGGGCAAACATCGAATCTAGACAAGTGGGTTGATGTTAATTGATTAATACTCCGTATTTATTTTGGATTGGTTATATAAATTTTACAAAGTAAGAACAACAAGCATGTATAAAACGTAAAGTTACTCCGTATTTACAAATTATCCATAAGTCATGAGCTATCATCAATAACTTTATAAACTACTTCATCCATACTTTTATATTTGCGTCTTTATTACATTTCAAAACAAAATTTCGCATTCACAACCAAATGACACAATAACATTAAATGCAAAACTCACATGTAACTAAAATAACTTGACAATCAATAGCCAAAATGCAAATCAAACTCAAATTAACTCAACTCAAACCGACTCCATTCATACAGTCACACCCGACCCAGAACCTAACCATCGTCAAAACGTCTAACAAATTCAAACTAACTCGACTCAAACAGACTCGATCCAAACCCAACCCAAACAAAATACCAAACCTAATCCAAAATCTAACCTCCGTCAAACACTCGACAACTTCAAATTAACTCGACTCAAACCGACTCTATTCATACCCGACCCAAACCTAACCTCCATAAAAACGCTCCACTCGACAAATTCAAATTAACTCAAGTCAAACCGACTCGATCCAAAACCGACCCGAACAAAATGCCAAAAAGAGCAAACATGAACACACTCTAAACACGACTACACCACACAACCACCACACAACGGTGGAGAGAGAAACCCTCGATTTTCTTCGAATTCATCCTTCTTCGGTATAATTTTCACTAATTTTCTCTCGATTTTCAACATTTTTTTGATTTAATCGACTTTTCGAATGATATGTAGGGATCATAATTTTGATTTCGATTAATATGTGTAATTAGGGTTTCATTTTCATCGTTCTGTCGGAAATTGCGTTTTTTTGATGTGTCTTTGCTAGGGTTCTAGGTAATTACGGTGTTTTTAACTGAAATTGATTGATTTGGTGTGATTTTTGTTTGAGTTGATTGTGTTGTGAGTAATTTGTGAATTGATTTTGGTACTGTTTGATTAAGGTGATTTTTTGCTGTGTGAGTAACTCTTGTAAAAGACCGTCTTTCAATCTAATAAATGAAGCGGTATTCATTGTGAAAGACGGACTTTTTTTTTGATTTTGCCTTTTCATAATCGAATTGGCGACATTGATTGTTTCTGATTGTTTAGTAGAATTTGTTCGTTGTTAGGGTTTTGGTTTGAAATATGTGAGGAGAATTTTGAAAAATGGGGCGATTAGATAAAGGACAAATTACGGAGTACATTTTTAGCTCAAATGATTAGCAATGTAAAGTTAGTTGTTTAAGGGTCGATTATTTGCCGACTTTTTGTCTATCGTTTGTTAGTGTTTCAGTAAGGTACTACTGTTGCTGTGTGTTTTCCTTCATATATTTGATACTTTTGAATCATATTCCACATTTCGAGTAGCTGGTTCTAACTTGTAAGGCTGCGGATATCTAGGCGTTCAAACTTCCTTGCTTTGTGGCGATTCGTACTAGGTGGTCGTGGGTGGTGCTCTCTGTGGTTTTTAATGGTTAGACTGGAAGTATTGTTCAGCTTTAGTAAGTCAAAGCGTCATAGACTGAGTGAAGGTTCTTCATGGTGGCGTTTTGGAGGATTAGTTTTTGTTTTTCGATGTTGAACATCGTAGGACTCTTCATTGATTGTAGATAGACAAGGACTTGTCTGATTTTTGCGAGTCAAATCAAAACGAGCTGGAGTAATTGTTGATTATCTTTGCGCCATGCTTGCTGAACTTTTTTGTATAAATTAATGCATATTTGGTAATTTGGTTACGAAAACATGTGGACTATGACAATACTATTACTAGTTACCTTAATTTGGCTCAAAAAAATTTATGCGCTTGTATATTGTGAAGCAGTTCATCCATGCAATTCTCGACACATTAATCTTATGGGTCATATGGAGACAAGGAAAGACTAGATACATCTGACCTCCCATTATGCTACCATAGGCGAGAGATTTCGATACATCTTGCCAGTGTAGGATTTTCTAAAGTGATACACTTGGTGTCCATTTTTTCATTTGCATTATACGTATTGGAAGTTGCATGTCATTCAACTTCACTTCATTGTGCAGGATCATTTGGAAGCCTAATATCACCGTACATTGCGTTATGGATTCTGATTTACCCTCTCCCAATGAAGAAACTAATGAACAAAAAGCTCAGTTTCGCAAGCCTACAAATGAGGTATCTCAGCGGAAGTATAGGCGTCGTTCCCCTATAGATGGAATGTCTGATGAAGACGGTCAGCCTTATCTTTTACTTTAATTTATACCTTACTTTTTTGTAGTTGTTGGAAAGTTCTGAGCATGGAGGATGTCATTTACTTTAATTCGTCACGCTATATTCTCGGTACGAACAGCTCGTTGTTGTTGATTCATTGCACTAGTTGTGTGTTGCATGGGATTAAGTCATGGTCCCTGGACATTAAATTATGACCGTTTTGAAGAAGTTGAGAGATCATCAGGACCGCATTTAACACAGAGGGGAAAATTCTTGCACGTAGCGAGATTAGTATAGCCTTAGTCCGCCTACCTATCTTGCGACCTTGACCACTATGACTTTAGAGAATTACTTGGGTCCTGCTATTTATTGCGTACGATTTCATCTAATTTTATCTTTTCTCTTTAGCTCACTTCCCAGCCCTTGCCTGTTTTTCGTTTGCTGTTAATAGTTTTCGGAGGATGGCTATTTAACACTACTTGGTAATATAAGGACGTGAGGGTGCTAATTTCTTTCGTTAAAATCAACAATGACTCTGTTTATCTTTGATTTGCTTTGCGTTTCGTTAGAACGTGTATGCATTATCTGTAGAACTGGAATACTCTGTAGTATACAGCAATGCTCGATATCTGTTCTAAGGCCGGGGGCTCATGAATAAGCATGCCACTAGGAGCTGTTCTCATTTTGAGCTATGTGTTAGAGCTTGCAGTGGAGAGTAGTATATCGACAAATGGCTGGCAGTTGAAAGTGATTGTGGTTAACTATTAGGTGACAGACTGTTAGACAGTGGCGTCATTCGAAAACTTATGTGCTGAAGGATCTCCCTTGAACTCGTGTTATTAGAACAAAGACCCTGTGGGAAAGAGTTTATTTTGTCTTCCAAATCTCCTGTTTGTTACCTTAGCCTCTTTCTAGTTGTGTTCTATGCTTGTTTGTATAACTATACTTGTTATTATGTGTACTATTCAAGCCTTTCAAGCCTTTTGTTTGCATAACTTTGCTTATTGAGATTTGTGCTGTCTATTTTCATGATAGTCTGGACTTTTGGACATACTCACTTTTTTTTAAAAAAAAGAAAGAAAGAAATGTACAATATCCATGCATATTCATTACGCATGTATATGTAAAATCTCTGTGCTACATGAACTTGTTAGGGGATATTGTTCCAAAGAGTATGTTACATTTTCTGGGGCTTAGAGCTTCAAGTGGTTCGAAATTGGCTGCATTATTGTTTGGTCTATACTAGCTCAGTAGCACGTATTCAATTTACCATTTTGATTGGATTCTGGAATATGCACGCTTTAAAGCTGAAGTGCACGTTGACTGTTTTCTTCAGGAAGCCCAAAGCATGATCATAGGCATAGAAGAGATTCTAAAGCATCGTACAATGAGAAAAGGAATGATGATAGGATGGATGACCGAGTGTCCAGTGGGAGCCAACATGGTCGCCGGGGTGACCCTCACAGGCACTCTTCAAGAGGTAATAGGCATGATGAACATTCTAGATATGGAAAGCATGCTGATGAAGATGATAGAGGTCATGCGAAATCATCATATCGAACAGGTCGAGAGTCAAGAGCTGACACCCATTCTGATTCGAGAGATCGTCAGAGTGACTATAATAGGTCAAGGGACCGCTACAGAGATGCGGATAGGTATTCACGAGATCGATCTGATGTTGCAAACAAGAAATACAAAGAGAAAGAGTCATCTTCTGACAGGGTTGGGTATGATGGGAGGCATGGTAGTAGGTATGATGACCGTGATAGATATTCTAGGGATAAAGATCACAGAGATGACAAGAGGGAGTATAGAAGTTCTAGGGAAACTGATAATGTAAAGGATGTAGATGCTTCTAATTGTATCCAGGAATCCAAGTATAAAAATGAGGAAAGGCATGGAGATAAACTAGACTTAACAGGAAGAAAGGCTGAAGACTCAAAAAGACCTAAGTTGTTCAGCTCCGAAAACACTGAGGCGAGGAAAGGTGGAATTACTAATCTTGTTTCGTTACCTTTTGATTTTCATGTATGTCTTTTCCATCTAAATTATGTTGATTTTGTCGAAATTGGAATTGCAGTGGACGAAACAACTGGCTCTAAACTTATGACTGACCAAACTGCTGTTAATGCTTCCGAATCTGTTGCAAGTGCGGATGCTGCTAAGGTTGCTGCCATGAAAGCTGCTGAGTTAGGTAATTATAACTTAATAAGAATTCTGTTTATTCCTTTTATTGGAACTGATACGAGCTTTCAAAGCATTATTTGCTTTTGTCTCTAGGCTGTTTCCTGCATCGTTCTTTGTGAACTTCTATTACTACTACTCTGTCTGCCGTTTCTTGAAGTTGATGACTTGTGGGAGATAAGAGACGGCAAAGTGAATTTTCAATTTTTCACTTCAAGTACGGACACGGGTACACCAGGGTAAAAGTGTCGTATCCTTGATTTTTTAACTTCAATTGTCGGACACAAGGATTCGTACCCGTATCCGTACGCTGTACCCGAGTCCGAGCACCATAGTCATTGGCATTGCGGCCATATCCTCTCTACTCGGTCTGCTTTTTTTATCCAAAGATATATGAGTTTAGCAAACCCTAGGTTTGGCAACATAATCAATCACACATATTGATCCTTAAATCATCTAATGTTCTTGAATGCTCGTGAGATTTATATGCAGCCTGCAATTGTCCTTGTTTTCATTGCGCTCTCTTTGTTTTTCATACTTACATTTTTGGTAGGGTATAATAACTTAGGATAGATATCGGAAGCAAGGAGTATTTAATTGTGGCATGCCGGGTAATTTGCAATGAAAGCTTCTAAAATGTAGACAATATTAAGAGATACTGATGAGTAATAATTACATTTGTTTTAAATTCTTGAATCATGGCGCATCTACTTTTCCTGATTACGGATTATGTGTGATGTGGTGCTTCATGCAGTTAATAAGAACTTAACTGGTATGGGAATAATGACTGCTGATCAGAAGAAGAAACTGTTGTGGGGAAGTAAAAAGAGCACCACTGCGGAAGAGGTATATACTCCTTTGATCGGGTTTCTCCATCTCATCTTGTATTCTTTTCATTCGGTGGCTTCCAGCACTTAGATCTTGCCTGGCATTAATTAAATCTTGCCCTCCTTCCCTAAAATTTTAGCAGCCTTTACTTGCTCTAAGCAAGAAAAGACATGCTTGTTTAATCGCTTTTCTTTTGTGCAATTTATCTAGTCGTAGTGATATTAGTACTGTATGATTATAGTTCTCTTATCCCCTGGTCGAGCTTCATTCCTATTCATCGTTGTATAATTCCATGTCTTTGATGAACATATTCAGTCTAGCCACCGCTGGGACTCAGCTATGTTTTCTGATCGTGAGCGACAAGAGAAGTTTAACAAACTCATGGTAATTATCTTTAATGACTTATCAAGTTTATTCAATCATCATTTTCATTTTGGAAAGCATACACAAACACACCATGTTAGTATATCTATCAAAGAAATTTTTTTTATCAATTCATTTCCTTTTTCTTTATTACTCCGTAGTATATTTTACTAACACTTTTTCCAGAGTCTGAGGTTGCCTTGGTACATATGGCCAATTGTAGGGTGTGAAGGGCGAAGTGAAGGCGGTCTCAAAACCCGTAAGCAGCCAAGACGCAGAGAAACTGCAAGTGGATTTGGAGAAGCAATACACTGCTGGGCTCCGAAGAAGAGACGGTCGAACCGTGGGGTTAGGACTTTAGTCGCTCCTCTAAGAAGTTCAGCTGAGACATCATCTATGTGTTTGATATATGTTCACTTGTGCCGGAATTTTGACAACTTTGATGTCGTGTCTGCTGATTGTATGAAACCACCTTTGAATTGCCTTCTCTTCTGTGTTCAAATCTTCTTTCTCCATAGAAGAAGCACAATGTTCATCCGTCGAAGAAATGGAAGAAAATTTGAATCAAAATGTCATTGTAGACAAACATTAACGGTTTTTCTAATGAGTGCCTTTAAAGGAGACAATAAGAAACTATAATAGGAATACGAGTACAATTTTTTCTCGGTGTGATGGTAAATATAGTCTTGCGCTATCTGAATTTGTGGCTATCAAATCTTGTCAAAACCTTCCTATTAATCTATTATGGTTGCTTATCGTGTCTCTGAAAAATCGATATTAATATTACTATCATTAACATCGTCCTATTTGATGGGTTATTTGTGTCGACTTTTATAGCTAAATCTTCCAGATATACACAAAGTGATTGATCGTAAAACTTCATCATGTTTGATTCATCAAACAAATAATCTATGAATTGCCAAAATACAGACTAATTTTAAATTGTGGACACTAATTCGTAAATCGCATAACGGATTTGCGATTCAGTAAAATCGCATATTGGATATGCGAGTCAGAATAAAATCGCATATCCAATATGCAATTAATGCTTTATTATAGAAATCGCATATTTGATATGCGATTTTGGGGCTTTATATAGAAATCGCATATCAAATATGCGATTTGCTTCCTTACAAAAAAAAAAAATTGCATGTTGGTTCGCATGATTTGGATTCCCAACGTAAGTAACAAATTTGAGTTGTGGACAAAATTGGGACATTTTTTGTACTGTGGACACAAAAGAGT
>JAUEKU010000007.1:2086233-2099268 GCA_032274805.1 Gypsophila paniculata
GATTAAATGAGCACATTAATGAAATAGTTTGAGGAAAAAATAATAATTATTTATTAGATTTTTTTGGGCAAAATAATACAAAAAACTATTTCACTTTGAAAAAAAAGAAAAAGGAAAATTCATTAGACTTATTATTTTGAAAAAAAATACTAAAAAATATATTTTTGATAACTATAAATATCTACTTATTTTTTATGACGTTGAAAGTTTGGAAGCTTTAAGGACATGTAGCTAAATGGTGACAGAAAAAAAAAAAAACAGATGTCAATTAAACATTAACTCAGATTTGACTTTTTATACTTTACTCATATAGCTTTAGATATAAATATACATGTTGATAGTATAAATATAAATACCAATAATGAATTAGTGATGTGATTGACTCATTTTCAAAATGTCTTGCCAAAATACAAATAAGATGACTCAAAATCGAAATGAATCAATTTCAGTATTTCACCCTTAGACGAAGAAGACTTTTTTAAGCCGTGTTTGAGTTGTGATCGGAGTAATTTTACCAAGATTATTAAAAATATTGAATTATTTTAATTTCTAAATTGAAATAATCAATAAAAAAAGTTTTGACAAAAGTAACCTTTTTTACATCATTAATAAAAAAGAATTAAAGAAACTAATTTGATTATGCAATATGCAAAATTTAATTTTTTAAAATATTTTGACATAACTAATATGTATTTTACTTTCTTTTTTTATTTAAACATTTGATTATGTAATATTTTTTTAATAATAAATTGTTTTAACTTTTTTTTTTTTTTTTTTTTGAGGTAAATAAATTGTGTTAATTTATTGCATGGAAGTTGAGAAGGTGGGTAGCATGCAAGTCTATACGTTACAATATGCTATACTTTTGAGCTTCTAAAAACATTGAAATGTGTGTGACTTACGTGGCTTCATAAATTGCAAAATAAGCTTAGGTGACACACTAATAAACAACACTCAAAGAACACTTTATAACAAAACACTTAAATATTCCCTTTTTATATGTTATATAAATATAAATGAGATCATACGGAGTAATCCCTCCGCTCCAGTCATTTGTTTACCTACAAACACCAAGGAGGAAGGTGAGGACAAATGTAGAAGAATGGAGGAGGGAAGAGAAATAATTACTCATTGAAAGAGGTCCTAAATTAGAAAGATAAACAAATAAATGATACACCCCAAAATTGAATAATAGGTAAACAAATGACCGGAACGGAGAGAGTACTACTCTTGGTTAGGGCTGTAATTAGAAATCAAATTACTTTTTTTTTTAATTATTGCATAACGTTTTAACCATGTAGAATGTAAATTATTTCATACTCTGTATCAAATACCCATATTTATAATAAAAGCCATCACTTAATTCTTACAAATATTATGATTGATAGACATTTAAATATAATTTGTAAAAAAATAGTGTTAATTTTATTGATTGATGAGAGGCGAAAAATATTGATTAATTAATTTAAAAATAAACGTTTTAAAATTTTTGGTTCTTGTGAATAAGCTTTTATTTATTTATTTTTAATAAATTTTGATATTAAGGGGTTGAAATTGGTCATACCTAGAGCTGACAAGTCTGACCCGACCCGACCCGACCCGACCCGAGTGACCCGATTGCCACCTTTAGTTATGTGGGTGGTTAATTCTTTTATCTTTGAAAAGCAGTGTGAGACGCCTACTAATAATATATTTAACACATTTTAAACTTAAAATCGATATCCCATCTTTACGAAGACCTCTTCAACAAAACCCAATTTTCAAATTTTTTTGAGCATCAAATAATTCTACCCTCAGCCTCACTTAAATCTACACCAATAACAAACCAAAACCCTAGAAAATTTTGATCAAAAAAATTGAAGAACAAAAGCTATTAATCACTCAAATCATCAATTCAATTACTGGGTATTTTCTTAATTTCTCTATTACATTTAATTCAATATTTTTAAATGCAGTTATTACCTAAATGTCGAAACTTTGTGATTTTAGTGTGAGACGGTTTCACGGAGACCGACCGTTTATTTTTTTTCCCATTTCATTGAATTGTGAAATTTCAAAGTCTGTGCTATGTGGTAGCCTGTGTGTTTTGATTTTGGTTATGGAATTTGGTTAAATTTTGTGAAAAGACCATCGTTTACTTTCAAATTGCAAGATCGTTAATAAATCAGGACATATTAAATACTCCGTAGGTAGTTAGAGAGAAAAAAAAAAATTCTCAATTCATTGTGCAAGACCGTCTTTTTTTAGTCGTAATGCTGAAATTTAGGTTACATAGTCATATATATTGAATTTCAATAATGTTACTCGAGTCGAGTACGAACAACGTTACCCCAATGCCTACGGTGAGGCAATGGACTGATCAGATGTACGCAACATTACCTCTGTGTTATCGATTTGTATCGATTGTTTTTGTATCTGCGTTAGCAACAGATCCATGCTTAGTCATATGAGTCACGGCACACTGTAAAACAGAAACCTTTTGTGCATTTCATCGATTTTGGCGTTGACGTTTTTAAAATTTACGATGAATTTTATAGCAATGAGCTCGTAAACAATTTTTTGAGTCTGCCACTGTATAGCTGTGTTTGCGTCTATGTTAGGAAGGCGTATATATTAGAAGTATAAAGAAAACGTCTTTATTGGTTGTGTAAGTTGAGGTTACTTTAGTATGTATAGAGATACGAGTAGATGAATGCACACACTAGAGCAAGAGATTACGGTGATATTTGTGACTATATTTACACTGCTAACAATAGACGATATTTCAATTATAGGCTAGTTTCTAGGGACGAAGAAAGTTGTTGATGGACTATTCCATCGATCGTTGATTGCTTGAATTAGTTTCCTGATTTGCAGAAATATGCTCGATAATGTATGTCAAACGGGATGGTCATTTTCTCTTCTACGCGCAGCAGTGTTACGTTAATTGAGTGTTTGATTTTGAGCTGGTAAAATTCTTTTGTGTTTTGTGGTTTACATTTCGGTATGAGTAAACACTTCAATGGTGTGCAGAATTCGATAAGAACGGAGTGGTGATCAAGTCGATTTGATAGGAGACATGGAATCAGAGGCTGCACGCACTGCCCGAGAGTCTTTGGACTTGGCGTTTCACATGTCAAACATACTTGACACAGGATTAGATCGTCACACTCTTTCCGTACTCATTGCACTTTGTGACGTTGGCATGAACCCTGAATCACTTGCTGCCGTTGTCAAGGAACTTCGAAGAGAACCAACGTCTTCGTCAACGAAGCCAGTTGATGCGCCATCTAACTCACAATTCAACTTGATCGTGTAGTTTTCAGTTGTGTTTCTATATTAGGGTTTTGTTAAGTAATTGTTCATTTCGACAGTTATTGGGTGTGTGCGTGAACTAGTTTTGGATATGTGACGGCGTGAGCTCCCTGTTCTCAGTTTCTTTGTAGTGGCCCTCTAGACCTCTAGGGTGATGTACTCACATTTGAAAATGGGTTTTAGGTTGGAACGGATCGGTTGCAAGTATAATTTTCTCATGTTTTTCCTGCTCCAACAAAAACTATGAATGTTGAAGCATCTAAAAATTAGCTTGGGGTTGGCTCAGTGAGTTAAGACATGAATAATAACTACTGTGTACTTCGTAACCAATAACTCTGATCTCAAGTCCAAAATTTTTGTGCATCGTTTACAGGCCGTGTATGTCGATAAGTTATCCAAAAGGTAGCGTTTATTATAATTGACAGTTATGTGGACTGTGAAACAAGAGCAAGACCAGCCAAAACTGCCTGCCACTGAAGTTGCTACTTCCACAACATAATATCGATAGTAGACATGGCAACAAGCCAACTAGTAATCCAGGTCGGGTGTGCGCGATCTTGATTAAGGTTATTGTTTCGAAACATTCATTTTTGGGCCCTGGTTCGGAACTAGCTGACTCGGGTTTGGGTTATGCTTATAGGGGTTTGTAAGTGAAGTCAATTTTGACATTTCGTCAAGGCCAAGTGTCTCAACACTTTGGGGTGTGTTCAGGCCATTTTATTTTGGGTTTATGTTCGGGGTGGATTATGGGTAATTTATTACGAGTTTGCTTTACATTGTGGAACGGGTGCGTCATTTCTATAACGCGTTCCTTTGAGTCGGATTGACCATTTTGGGTACGAATAATTTTGTGAAGATTAGTACTCAGGCAAAGCACGATGCCATTTAACATCATTTATGCTAGGGCGTACATGCCAATAAATCATAGTCTAGTTTGTTCTTTTTGCCATTAAATCAGTCTATAGTCAAAAAGGCTTTTGTTCCAATTTATGCTAATATAATCCGAAGTGTGAAATCAGATTATTCTACTCACGTTATCGATCACATGAGGTCATTTTAAGGTCGGTCAATTTTGGATCTGTCTAGGTTAAATTAAGGTCTAGATCGAATCAAGTCACTTTGGTTACCAAGTCATGTTTGGTTACTCGGCTTAAGTTATCCTTGGATCTTAAATCAGGCTCTAGACCAGGTCAATTAGATCTCGTAACCAAACAACAAAGAAATGTTTTTGGCAAATAACCGAAAGGCAAACACACAGAAACTCGAGCACAGAAAATTCAAGATTGGATTAAAAGGGACCAACATATGCAATACACATCCTCCTACAATCTCATGGAGGTGCCATTATAACTTGAATATCAGATTTTATTGAAATTTATACACGGTATTTGGTACTCTCTTAATCTGCCCGCTGAGCTGAGTTGAGAAAATGAAATGCTCCCTTCGGGATGCTCCATAATTAAGATTCACTGACCGCTTGAAGTAGCTTTACCCAGTGACGTAAAGCTAAGCCTGTGGAATGGACATGACAAGCATAAGAAAATTGAAGTCGTAATTACACAGCAAACAGATGAACAACTACATTTTTCAATGACGAATTGTATGGGTTGATAATTTGATATACTCCTTATCTCCATCCTAAATTTATTGTCTTCATTCGACTTTGGTGATCAACAAATGTTAACCTAAACCATTAATTTTTAACTTGTCACATCTGATTTATGAGAACTATCTCCGTATCACAAGAGTACCATTCTTTTTTTCTTCTAATAAACAGAAGTGCTTACTATCATATATTCGTGAAACAATATTGATCAAAGTAACGTCAGGTCAAATGTGGACAATATAAATGAGATGAAGGAAGAACAAGTAATTGCACAACAATCGTAGCATAGCAGGAGGGTACCTGATAAGTGGCTTATTAAGTGCAGGAGCAGGATTCATTGGAACTGGTACTGGCATTGCAAGTTCAGACGGCTGCATACAAAATTAAAGTTGATCAAAAATTGTGCAGCAAGTTTTGGAAAGCACGCCACGCCAATCACATACATTTAGCATTGTCAAACAGCCTAATGAGAGTAGGGAGTCGGATATATGAGACATTTCTGATGCATTCATCTGTAGTGAAAACTTAATCAAGGATTGCATCAACCACGGCTACCTCACAATCCAAGAAGCACAAATCGTTTAGAGGACTTGTTTCGCTAAGCACATACACAATGGATACTGATACTTTAGTACCCTCAATCCAGTAGCAAACAATAATTATTACCAGAGTTGCTTTTGTCAATACAAAGAGCTGAAGCAACTTTTAGAGACCCATACGATAGACGTAAGTTTTTTGGTTCCAATTGAACCCAATACAGAGTATAACACATTGTGCACTAAATAAAATTTCAAAAAATCTTCATAAGCATTCTTCCATAGAGCACAAATTCTCAAATAAGACCATCGTACGGTGTACAAGGGTGTTATAAAACTTTTTTAGCCTCATTCATTGCTATCAAATGGAGTATAATAAAAAATAACAAAAGCGTTGTGCCGTACAACGTCTCAAAGGAAACAAACTCTTCAGAGTGACGTTTAGAACTTTTACAATGCTATCTAAAATCCACAACACCAGAAAAGTACACATCTGAAAAAGGGAAAAGAAATTAGCATTTTGATGCAATATAACTACGTAGACGATGGGAAGCAATGTTGCTTTAAACAGGACATCCCAACGATTTTCAGCACATTAGAGAAATACTGACATTTTGATCCTAGATTGAATGCAAATACTATAACATACTTAATTTACTCATAATGAAAGTAAAACAAGAAGTGGAGAATCAGAATCAGACCTCAAGTTCCTCCAAATCATCTAAAGCAAATGCAGTGGATGGAGCAGCAGTAGCGCCATTTTTTGCGATTACTGAAGACGGCTTAGCGGATTCCTCTGGCTGCTTGATGGTATTTTCAGAAAATTCAACATGATTGGCAAATTCCAAGTTGTTCTCAAGCTCATCTAGATCAGGTGCCGCGTTTTGATCATTCCCATAAGGGCCTGACATAACCTTCTCGATTGCCAACGTCTCTGCCTCCTTAAAGTTTAATAAAACCGTCGGAGCTGGTAAAGTCTCAGGAGACAGACTTTTCTGGGAATATCCATTGAGTTCACTGTTCTGAGATCCTATCTTATCTGTAATCACAGCATCTTTACTGCCCTCGGAAAATCCATTAGCAACTGCCTGATCTAACTTCACAAGAGACGTTGCAGTGCTGGCAGAACTACTTAGACGACCATTACCACTCGAGGAAGCCAAAGAAGCTGAGCATCTTGCAACTGCGTCATCATTCTCCCTTTTTCTCTTCCTTGCATCTTCTGGTTTATCAAAACCAGATTTGCTTTCTGACGACACATCTGCCACAGGACTTACAGAAGTCTTCACCTCTACGGTTCGCTTACTTTCAACAGACGATCTAGTAGGACGGGAAGGTCTTACGCCGCCAGGGAAGACAAAGGCAGGTATGTTCTTCCTTTTCACATGGCCAACTCGGATCTCCATACCAGGTTTCCAGCGAGTATACATATTAACAGTGTGCTTAAACTCATCCACCGTCATCCTTATATCAAACGTCTCTCCTTCACCTGCCGGCACCTCCTTTTTACGCAGCAAACCCATAAAATAACTGCAATGAAACGGTCTTGAGTTATCGGAAAATTCCCCAGGGTGCGGATGGCACTGAAGCATGTTATAGGTGTGTCTCTCAATCTGGATTTATAAACAGCAGGATGTCAGGAAGGCTTAGGAGAAGTGACGAGCAACAAATTACAATTATCAGTCTCAATCCAATAATAAGGCTGACTTAACTAATACCTTCAAAGTGAGTGTTCGAATACGAGACTCGACCCAGCCCTTCCAATTAAGAAAGTCAGCAGCATTCTCCGCATTAATGTCTATCTGCAAGTAGTTTTTATATGCTTCGAAAAAGGGATAGTGCTCGAAAAGTGTATTCCAATCAGCTTTATTAGCTTCCATTTCCTGAAAGCATACATGAGTCCCCTTAGAAGAAAGAGCACATGACAAGAAGATATAAATGGTGAAAAAAAAAAAGATAAGAAGGCAGTTCGAGTCTAACAGGACCACAAGGGAACAAAACCCGCCAAGCTGAGAAAGCCTATGTCACTACTCGTCAGTAAATTATAAACAGCAGTAACCCATCTTACTAGATATAATGCACAAATATACAGCTTAATTTGAATTAAGATTCACAACTAGAAATCAAACTACAAATGATAAGAGATAGGTAAGATTGTTGATCTGTATATACATAAGAATTATCAACCAAAACATGGAGCCTCCTCAAAAACAAACCTGGATAAACAAAAAAAAAATGGAAACTAGCATAATCAAAGGATAAGAAGAAAAAAAGAAAGGTGGCATAGACAAGAGCGCCATCGTAAAAAAACAAAAATTGGAATAAATACCTCACAAACATCGTTCCCCCTTTGAAACTCTTCCGTCATAATTCGCAAAGTACTGGAGGAGACATTATAGCTAGAATTCATGCACGGGTATGCAGGAGTTATAATAGGCATCAAGTGGTATCTGTCCTTGGGATTCCTTCTAGGATCCCACACTGGCAGACCAAAAGACCCTTCCTCAATCTCACAGAGCATAACAGGGTTTGGCCACTTCCACTGAGTATACACCCTAAAAAAGCGAGAGACCAACATATTTGGCAATGCATTGGGGTACAGCTGACAAATACGAGCAACAAGTAAAGCCCAGTTGATACCACCAAGGAACCCTGCAACCTGAGCACAAGATGGACAGAGAGAGGTTCATTCATGGAATACAGATCGAACAGGCCAAGAAAGACTTAACATAAACTGTAGCAACAGAAAAACTGCAAATAACCTCCAGCACACTTCAACTAATTGCTTCTTTGAGCCCCAAAACCAGGAAATAAAATCCACTTACATTTGAATAGACACCGCGGCGTTTTGCCCAAAATCTCATGCATCTAAGTGTAGTGCGGAAGTTCTGTAGCACCATCAAGAAAATTAAAAAACAAAATACCAGTTAATAAGATGGAAACATAAAGGATCAAAGATATGAGGTATCAATTTCAAAACGGCCATTCAACATGGCTTTTTGCTTATTTTATATTAAAACTGTAGTACACAAGGTTGCATGCCTGTATATTTGGCACCAAACGCAAAATTTGATCGGTAACTCTGCAACCATTAAGACTTCTAACAGTCTGCTCATCTGTATTCTGCAAAATTGAATCCTGCGAGATATCTAAATCCTGAAATAAAAACAAATATTACCTCAAAACCCATAATACGGCACCAGAAATCACAAAGTATATCATAAGCATGCAAACGGCAACCTTCGAACTGATGAACTACAAAATGCTATGTAAGAGAAGAACTTGCATTTGTAACATATTTCATTTTCATAAAGCACAATAGAACCGACAAATGGCTAAATGGATCGGGTAGTCATCAAGTCAAGTCATTTTCACATATGTTTGGATTTAGGCCAAATCAGGTCCGGTTGGGTCATTTCATGTTCTGGTAAGTTTTGCAATTATCCTTATCAAATTATTTAGGGATAATAGAAACAAATTATATATGGTTTGAATCAGATTGGGCTGAGTTGATTCTGATTTTTGATCATATTTAGGTTTGTCCCGGATTGGGATGGGTTAGGCCGCATTCGGATCTTGTTTTTTTGGTCTAATCAGTCTTGTCAGGTGTAACTGGTGGTAACAGTTGAAACAAATTATAGAATTTGCAAAAGCTGCTGCCAACTTCAGCATCTTCAAGACACCAATACTTTAAAATTTACATAGAAATGTCAGAGTTACAGGGAAACTGCCATAACGATGGTGATAATGTTTCTGGAAGGAGCAATGAGTGTGAAGTGGAAACTGGTGGCAACATGGCCATATGACATTATGACTGTCCCCTTCATAGTTCATGAGTTCCCAGATCTAAAATCATGAAAAAAATACACACCCACAGATTCACACAAGTATAAAGCTGCAAACTTTGGATCAGGGATTATGTCCTGAGTGTATGCTGTACACATATGCAAACCCGTTCCTTATGCCAGTCAATCACAAATACAAAGTCAAGAAAATTGGAAACTGCTTACAAAAGCTCGCACTCATTCGTTTCCCCCACAGCTACAATACCCACCCTCACCCTGGAAAACTCTCTCACCCCGTCGCGCAGGAAAACCAACCTCGGTGATAGCCGGTATAGAGAAGGGAGTTTGGGAGGTGGAGGGAATTGTCGGGGGTGGGTAAGGTTTCTGAAAGTGAGGTTGGTTACTTGCGGTTGGGGGGGGGGCCAAATAGAGAAGACAAATGTTAAATTGCCATAATTAGGACACTCCAAGTGGGCAAAATACAAGTGTTCACACTAATCCCATATCGTTGGTTCATGATTGTCGGCACTGAAAATTTGTTTAAGTGCCGAAATTTATTATGGTTTACAAATGACATCACAAGAATACATAAAAAAGAAACCATAGGTTTTGGACGCATAATGCAAACAAGAAAGCAACAATTATACGAAAGTGTTACTCACTTCAGGAATCACCCAAAGTGACAATTTTGCATACAGAAGATCTATAGATACGCCATTAAACTTGAACTCCATCACTGGAACATGAGCATCAGGAACAGCATGCAGTTCTGTAACTTCCGGCATCTCAGACAGCATCCTGTGAAGCTCGCCAAAAAAGTCTTCCTACATCCATAAGGATCCGACATAACAGGGTAACAGCAGCGCTTGCATAGTTAGAAATATCAAGAAACTTGGTTAAGTCCAATATTACCTCTCGTGTAGCATGTCTTGGCCCAACGCAAAGGGTGTCTATATCAGCTCCAGGACCATGCACCTAATACGAACAAGATAAAATTTGTGCAACTGAGTCACTATATTTCTCATGCTAAGACGCTAAGTGCAAGCTTTCAAATATAGTACTACGTATATGTCAGAATGTGTAATAGTGTTGACCAAGAGACAAAGTGCAAGCTGCAAAACACACGCAAAAGCTCAAAAGTCTCAAAATCCTAAACCCTTATGGTGGACATAAAAAAAAAGAGCATGCCAAAATGTGTATCAGTCTTAAACTCCCAAAATTTCCTTTGCTATCTCCGCACCATAAATTTATCCCGTTATTTCCAACTCCTTATTAGAAAATTTTCACAGGTGTCTAAATGTCATTTATTTAAGGGGATAACTTGCTTTCATTACCAGATATCCAAAGTAACTACTCCACAAGGTCCTTAAGATAGGTCCAATCGAGGGGGTAGCTTATTGTCTCTTCTAAACAAAACAAAGCCAACGAGATGTTGCTCAAATGGCATGACATTCTGCCTTCCAAAATAAGACGAAACCTAAAATTCCTGGAGTCTCGCTCACAGTCCACAAGGCCATTAGTCTTGCAAGCTTTAAGTTGCACGAAGACTGAGGGTTTTGTACAACCGTAATGGCGTGTTTCAGCTACTAGATGGCAACTCCATCGTATGAGGATCAAAGCAAACTCCACCCGCCCCTTACTCCCTAGAAATGCATAGCTATTATACTAGCGAGGGATAAGCAACGACAACTAGTAAGTGAGAGGTCACAAACATAATAATCCGATGCAAGCTGCAATCATTCAAATACATCAAAATTGAGTAAAGCATTCATACCCCTAGACGATATGACCCAAAAGTGAAGATCTTTGCATTCGCTTCTGAAACCAACTGCTCATTCAACCCCTTAGCTCGGCTTATCGTCTTCACCCACACTTTAACAATCTATTCAAAAACAATTACAACACAGCAACACATTTTCAATATCTCAACTTCAATACTTAACACATCGACTAAACATAAGAACGCTACATATGGTTTTCGATTTCACCTGGTCGAGTCTGCCAAGCACTTCCTCCCTACGAACCGCTTCCTCCTGACTCTCATACAACCCCACATTCTCCAAATACTGCACCAAAACAATGACAACAACAGTTCCTATGAGTGACAATCAACCCTAAAACACGACAACAAAACCACCAAAACACCACACAACCAACCTTCTCAAGTTCACGGGTTTTAACCTCATCATACTCCGTCGGTCCACCCAACGAAATTGGCTCCGTCACACCGAGCCTCTGTCCGGTACACCGATAATTGTTGTTTATTCCGTAACTCGCCATTAATGACTTACAAAATCACACAATTCTCTCCTTTTTTCGTACAAAACTCGTTATTTTTTCGACAAACTCGATTTTATCACTACAATCAACTCAAATATCTGCTCTTTTTTTCTTCTTGTTCAATTATTTTTTCGTTTTTTCGCTTTTTTTCACTTCTTTTTTTCTTCTCTCTTTATTTGCTCATGAAATAATCAATCAAATAACTCGAAATCGAAACAAAACTCGAAAACTAAAATCAAAAGTGCAAAAAAAAAAAACGAACAAATAAAAATATGTTACTATGCAGTATACCGATGATACAAATTACATCAAACCAAACTATAACGAATTAAATCAAAATTGAAATCGAAACAAAAATTAAGCCAAAAAAAAAAAACAACGATAATTAACTACGATGATAAAATTGATGATACAATTGGGGATTATAAACCCTAGAAAACGATCAAAATCGACAAAATTAGGGCGAAAAATTTGAAGGATTCGTCATCGTTGTCGGCGTCGATTGATTGATGATTTTCGGAAACCCTAATTTTCTTCGTCTTTTTTTTTTGGGGAAAATTGATGAAGTTTAATTTTTAATTTGATTTTAATTTAATTTCTTCAGATAAATAAACTCCATAAAATTGGGGATTAATTAATTAATTAATTAATGAGGGATGTAGGAGTGAAAAAGAGAGGAGTTTTGTGGTGATGTTTTTTCTTGTTGGAAACACAAGGAAGATAGATATGGTGAATTGAATGGGGAATATGAAGGCTTTTTCTACTACTAGACTAGATTTTTCCCTAACTTTGGGCCCACTTTTAGTGATATTTTTCTCCGGATTTTGGACCGTCCTATAACATACGGAGTGAAACGTAGTGCACAGTTTAGGTCAAGTGTAACAGTTTAGGTTCAACCCTCCAAAGTCCGGTTCCACCTGCCTCAAACAAGGGCCGAGCTCAGGTTAATATTTTGATGCTCAGCTTGTCGTACCTTATTTTTGTAATTACTTTTTATTTTTTTATAACTAATCGGATGGGCTCGGAGCGAGATTTAGTCCACCAAGCACTCTATCGCAAATGAAGGTGTTCAAATCCGGGTTTGAGTCGAATATGGTCGGGCCGATGTTTGGCCCACAGACAAGCAGGTTTCTGACAAATTTGTGGGCCGACCATTGTAAATTTTTGAAAATGTGTTGTCGATGCTTGCTTTTTTGCGGATCGAAAGATCGGGTTAAACGGACAGAGAGCCCCTGAACAGCTATAATCCCAAAGGGTCAGGCCCAAGTCAAGCAAATCAAGCCCAAATCATGCAAAATAGGCTCAGCCCGACCCATGGCCACTAAGTGGAAGGAAATATATTATACTCGTATATATACACTTCGTAATTCTTAAAAAAATTACCCATTTGACATTTTAAGATTAACATTTCAACCTTAGAACGTATAATTCTTAAAGCATAGTAAAATGATGTGGAGTAATATTTGCATTTTGCATATTTATATTTGTTGTTATTAAAAAAAAAACAAAAAAAAAAAAAAAAAAACTGACTGAA
>JAUEKU010000007.1:2099368-2111826 GCA_032274805.1 Gypsophila paniculata
AGGGTGGGGAGGGGGAAGGGGGTTTCTGCACTTGCAGGTTGCAGAAAGAGGGAAGGGGAGAGGGGTCGGGGTCGGTGGTGGTCTATGGTGGTGGTGGTGCCGGGGTGGGTGGCCGGTGGTGGTGAACAATGGATTTGGGGTTTTTTTAATTAATTAATTTCTGTTGATTTTTTTTTTATATTTTATTTATGATTTAGTATTTAATTTTAATTACTCTCTTTATTTTTTTCACTTTTTATTATTGTTGTATATTAATAATTTAATTTTTTTTCAAAAAAAAATAAGAAATTAAAAAATAAATTTAAAAAAACAATAACAAAAATAATTAAAAAAATAATTATGATGAAAAAATAACAAAATTGGTGTAACAAAAAGTAAATGAGGTCAATAAAGAAAAAAAAAAGTAAGAGTGAATGGAAAAGAGAGAAAAAAAAAATAATGGAAAAGAGTGACGAAGAAATGCGAGGGGTAAAATGGGAATAATGGTGTAGGAAATAGTAAAAGTGATGTAGGAAAGAGCACCACCTTTTTTTTTATATATTTAACTAATTGGTAAGAATGACAATGGGTCTAAGGCCCGATCCAAATCGGCGAAGGAACCGATCCAGTCCAATCCTACATATATAAACTGTTTTCAAGTCACTCCGACCCATTTTCATCTCTACAATAGAATCAGAGTACTCTATAGAATCACAATTAAATACCTTAAATAGTTACACCATTCATCTCATTTATTTTGCCTCTTTTTCCTATCTAAATTCTAAACTACGAAATTAGAGTCTTCTTTTAAAATTTAACTAGTTTTGTCCCGTGATTCTCACGGTTTACTAGAAGTAACACTAATTAATTTATATGGTTTACAACTTTTATAAATATTTGTTTTGAGCAACAAATGTTTCCTTTGTACTATTTTAGTTAAATCATAAGATTAATGTAGAGTTATGTATATTGCGATAAATGTGTGGTTATGTAAATAAAAAAAGGTTGCGAAATAAGGTGATTAGAAAGAAAACAGGGGTTGCGATTATTGAAAACAAAAGATAGAGAAATGATAAAGCTGATTTGACTGCATAAGATGAGGAGGTGAGATACTATTTTAGTAAATTTAACTATTGAATGAGACGACGAGAGTATTATTGATGTAAATTGATAAAAATAAACATGTACATGTGCAATATATAAATGGTAGTTCGTATTTCATATGAAAGAATATAATATAATAATCTTATTACAAATTTGTATATATAAATAACACCCCATTTTTTTTTAAATGTCAATTTTATCAGATCCTTTGAGAGATCGACTTTTCTATCTATTATCTCTTAAAATATATAGCCAAATATCATGCACTGTTTTTCATGAAAATAATTTTTTGTTGCGCATGTAACATTATAAGTTGTATAATTTCCCTAAGTATTTCTCATAAAACTGAAAGTTTACCTCAACAAACAAAAATATCGTATATTTAAAAAAACAAACGTAATTTTAAAAATAACTCAAAAGTCAAATTTTATGATTTTATCAATTATTATGCTTTAAAATAAAAGGAGAAAATGTTTAAAATAAATGCATAGTATTATGTAATGATAGGTTATTAATTATTGGTTTTACTACATAACACTTTCACAAAAATAGATGTTGCCACATGTCATTCAAATTTTGCTCAAACCTCCTTTTAATATTATATATAGATACTCCTAAACTTAATTAAAGAGCTATAAATCATGATTTATGTTAAAGACATTTTTCTATTTCCTCCCATTCACTAAATTAGTTCAAACACTGAATTGATATTGTCATAAAAATTATTAAACAAAAACTAATTAGTATGTCTGCAAGATACAAACTCTTGAACCACCTACAATCTTTAGAAACTACTATGATGCTTACTTTGAGCAACCGTTGAAATGGTTTCAAGTAATATATAGTATTACTTCACTCAATACAAACATTTTAATTAACTAACTGAAAGTGACAGCCACATAATGGTATTAGATTAGCAATATAATAAATATAGAGCCAATATAGCACTTGAAAAGTATAAGCTTCAATTAATTGTAAAATACAATCTAATTAGTATTCGATCACAACATATTCACAAATTTTCCAAATAGTTGAAAGAAAGGGAAAGAAATAGAGAATTTACACCAAAAAAATAGCAATTTAACTAATTCAGAGTAAGGACATAGTCACGTAGATAAAATCATCAGCTGTAACGGAATATATGCCCGTTCATATAGCCACGTGATTATAAACTTTATTTTGACAGTAGCATAATATATGGCAAATTCAGATTCAAAAACTAAGTAAAGGTTTCAAAAATAGTATACCGGAAAATAATGAAACTTTCAACATGTTCTTCATTTCTAATTTAAGGATTTCAATACCTATAGTTCAGAGCCAAAAAAACAAAAAAAAATTGGATCCAGTTAATTTGTTATGGCATTCGTGAAGTGTGAAATTGACGATAAAGATTCAAGTTTGCATAATCATCTGTAGTTAATTCTAATCAATTGAAGTGACCCAAATGTAAAATTGTACAAAGTAAATGAATTTTTTTGTGCTACTTTAATAATTTGCCCTTTGATTATATAGGTCAAATTATATCTTTATACAAAGAAAACAATAAGTTTCCTTATAATTCCTAAACAAAAATATAAAAAGTTCACTAAGACAAAGGAATAATCCAATAGCAATTAGTTAAACAAAAATATTTAATACGGTGAATATTCTCAGAAAATATGCACGAAAATGAACCAAAGGAGATGAAAACGGTAAACTTGGTGAACAGCACCTAAATCAACTTTACCATTCTGCAAAGATAGGTCAAACTTCTAAGAGTTAATGCGAAAAAGGATGGTACAATGAGCAAACATAATTAGCCTACATTTAGACTATTAAATTTAATTGGATTTAGCATGTGAACACAATTAGCCTACATTTAGACTACTAAATTTGGATTTTAAAATTATATCAATGAAACATGAGCATCTTCTTCATCTACTTTGTGACCATCTCGATGTCAATATCAGTGGCAAAAATAAGATTACAACAGCAAGATTGGAACCAAATAATTAAGTATGACTTATGCTAAATATCAAATATGCAGTAAATTAAATGAAAAAAAATTAGAGAATTGAATATAATGGCAATTGAAAGATTCAAACTTGCATAATTATCATTGGCTAATTCTAATCAATCGAAAATAGAAATTGGGTGAAATACGGAGTATTACAATAAGTTGGGCAGTAGACTTACAATTGAAAATCTTGTTGAGTGATGTTGAAAAGTTCAGTCGGGTGCAGATACTCAATTGTTTGGTTGAAAAGTGCAGATAGAGAAAAAAGAAGGAAGAAGAAACTTAATGGCTCAAGGGAAGTCTAGTGTTTGGTTTCTAGGGTTTAACGGCTGAAGGGAAGTCTAGGGTTTGGTTTAATGTACTGATCTCTATTTTGCTAAAGGGCTGGTGTAGGGGCGTAGTAGGTGTTTGGCGGGAATTGATAGAATGAGGTCGTGACACGTGTCCTAAATGATTGTGATGGTTCTTCCTTTATAAGTTTTATATAGATGGGTAGATTTTATGAATCTCGGAAAGATGAACAAAAAAGGGGGAAATCCTCGTTTATACCCCTGTGTTTTTTTACTTCTAACGTTCAATGAGTAAGTTTTGTGTGCGACCGTCGTAAGCGTACGACGACTTCTACGTGACAAAAGGTACCCCTTTAAGGGTTAAGGTACCATGTACAAAAGATGGGTAATACAGGTAAGAAAAGTGAAACACAACGTACAAATTCCCATCTATATACACATGTTTTCAGTTTAATTTTAAGGTCACAAAAGGAGAGCGTTCTCAAACTCAATAATAGACATAGAGTACCATATATACAAGTTACGGAGTAAAAGATAAGATGTATAATACAATGTCAAACCGATATCATGAGACTTATCTAAAAATATGCACACTGACACACCATAGGAAATATGACTTGCAAGCCGAAAACCAGAAAGCTAGATATGATATTGCCAAATACTCTAGTCTACACTCAATACCATTCCCAGTCCCACAATCTCTTCACTCTCATACAAACCAATCTCGACTCAAACACATTAACATAGACGAGAAACGTCGAAAGCATAGTCTAGGTATCGAAGTCATAAGGGCAGCAATTGAATTTTCACACAAATCAACTCGCTTCACATAGTCTAAACTTACGCATGGTCCGCATCTTCCTCCTCATCCTCGTACTCTTCCTCATCGGCAGTAGCGTCCTGGTACTGCTGGTACTCGGAAACCAAGTCATTCATGTTACTCTCAGCCTCAGTGAACTCCATCTCGTCCATACCTTCACCGGTATACCAATGCAAGAAGGCTTTTCTCCTGAACATGGCGGTGAACTGCTCGCTGACCCTTCTGAACATCTCCTGGATCGAGGTAGAGTTACCGATGAAAGTGGAGGCCATGCTCAATCCCCGAGGCGGGATGTCGCAGACACTTGACTTGACGTTGTTAGGGATCCACTCGACAAAGTAGGATGAGTTCTTGTTTTGAACGTTGATCATTTGCTCGTCGACCTCCTTTGTGCTCATCTTACCCCTGAACATGGCTGAGGCGGTGAGGTACCGACCATGCCTTGGGTCAGCAGCACACATCATGTTTTTGGAGTCCCACATTTGTTGGGTGAGCTCTGGTACGGTTAGGGCACGGTACTGCTGGGATCCACGTGAGGTCAAGGGGGCAAACCCTACCATGAAGAAGTGGAGACGGGGAAAGGGGATTAAGTTCACGGCAAGCTTGCGGAGGTCAGAGTTGAGTTGACCAGGGAACCGAAGGCAGCATGTGACACCACTCATGGTGGCTGAGATCAAGTGGTTCAAATCACCAACTGCAACAGATGGACGGTATTAGTTCGTAATCACAATTAACAAGGTAATACAGAATCGAGTCGTACTTTACTACTACACCACCAGTAATAGCGAAACAATGATACATAGAATTTGATACTCACACCTCATCTACTACCGAGAACTTTTTTCTTTTTTCTTTTTTTTTTTTTCCAGACAACATAAGGATGTTGAGCGGAGCAAAACGCAAGGTACAAATCATATATGGCTTTCACAATAAGGAAACTAAGGGATACAAATTCACCGCATATATAGTATAAGCTTTCTACGTCATAACATGACAGCATCTACAAAAATACTTGAATCTAACTTCTAGTGCCAAAAGTCAGATGCCAACATCAATGTATTTAAATTAATAAATAATTCGATAATTCAAACTCGAAACTTAGTAGGAAGATTAGTAGATTACCCCAATCAATAATCACAGTTCACAACACTAACTTGTACAGAGATGAAACAAAGAAAGTTTATAGATTCATGGACTAAAGATCGATACTCACAGCTGGGGGTAGTAAGTTTGAGAGTTCTGAAGCAAATATCATACAGAGCCTCATTGTCAAGCACCATACACTCGTCAGCATTCTCAACAAGCTGGTGAACGGAGAGGGTGGCGTTATATGGCTCAACCACGGTATCGGAAACCTTTGGTGATGGGAAGACAGAGAAAGTGAGCATCATCCTGTCAGGGTACTCCTCTCTAATCTTTGAGATCAACAAGGTTCCCATTCCAGATCCCGTTCCTCCACCCAAAGAGTGGCACACCTGGAATCCTACACAAGAAGGAAAAGACTTATCAGCAATGACTAAACAAAACTAGTTCTGTAACGGACCTCCTCCCTTTCACTCCTAATCCCACCGTTCAAACAAGAGGTAAGTGACATAAGAACACCTAAGGTTATATGTCTCATTATGGCAAAGTTAAGGGCATTCATAACTTAAGGACAACAATCCAAGATGTCGATCTATATACCTTGAAGACAGTCACAATTTTCAGCTTCCTTCCTGACAACATCAAGAACAGAGTCAATAAGCTCAGCACCCTCGGTGTAGTGTCCCTTAGCCCAGTTGTTTCCAGCGCCAGACTGCCCAAAAACAAAGTTGTCGGGACGAAAGATCTGACCATAGGGGCCAGTCCTGACAGCATCCATAGTACCAGGTTCGAGATCCATCAACACTGCGCGAGGAACAAATCTACCGCAGGACGCCTCGTTGTAGTAGACATTAACGCGCTCCAACTGCAGGTCGGATGTACCAACGTACCTCCCAGTTGGATCGATGCCATGCTCATCACAGACAACCTCCCAGAATTTAGACCCGATCTGGTTTCCACACTGACCACCCTGAATGTGAAGAATTTCTCTCATTTTTCCTGAGCAATAAACTTGGATCATTAAAAATACATCCTAAAATCACTATCTGTAATGCTATGCTACTCGTTAACAATTTAACATATATGAAACAGAAGTCATCGACACTATCTGAGCACTAAACCCTCTATCCAAAGTCCAAACCACTATGGTCTATAAATGTCCAGGTCAATTCCGTCTTTGTAGTCAAACTAAAGTTTACACATTATCGAATGAGCAGGATTTTTTTCGTTTTCGCTGAATTATTGAAACTCAAATTAGTGAAATCAGAACATCCTAAAATTATTGCTCTCCAAATTCTCTACATAAACTCGGAGGCAAAGCTAACGAATTATTCAGCTTCAACTGCTAAGATTATTACACATATCAATGACGGAGACAAATTAAATAAGAACTAGAAACAACAGATCTAAGACGAAATTAAATAAGATTATTCATCATTATACCTCAAAAGACGATACTACTACAACCTAATCTACCAATTAACACTTCAATTTTTCAGCCTTACTCAAAATAAACACTGTGATCAAACTGATCATAAACTGTAAACTAAATAAGAACTAGAAACAACAGATCTAAAACGAAATAAGAACCAACCGAAGCAACAATCTATTGTTACTAAAGCTAATTTAGCACGATATCGAGCACATACACATGAAATTACAGTACATCGAAACAAAACTGTAAACATTTAAGTAAACGAAAAACTCAAGCCACCAAAATTCAAACGACGAGCAAATAGCAACGTAGACGTACTCAATCAAGCAAAATTAACCGAATCCTCACCACACAAACAGCAAAATCCTCAACATAAACATCATCTCGTTATCGCCGACTCAAAACAACAAATCTTATAACTCAGAAACCCTAGATTACACAATGCAACCTGCTTAAACATAAAAAAAAACCTGTAAATTACAACAATTGCTCTAACAAAATAAATCAAACACAACTGATATTCGAAAATCGAACGTAAAACATTAAATTCGAAGATCTGAAGAACAGCATTTGAGTTACATCAAGCACAACATTAACAAATCGTGTAACAAAAATTCCTGATATTCGTAAATCGAACGTAAAACATTAAGTTTAAATCTTAAGTGAGACGGCATCACAACATGAGTAATTAATTATGGTTTTTAAAATGCTACAAGTTGCTCCGATTTGTTGTAGATTTCACGTGTTAGACGGTCTCACGTGAGAACTAATTCTAAACCTACTGATATTTATGATCCACGTAAATATTGTGCTTAATGATAGTCTCTTAGCATTTCCATTAACTTGAATAAATACCTCGTCTTAATATTGAATGATGAATTTAGAATAATTAGAGTGGGTATCCCATGAAGACCGTCACACAACGTGAAACTTTATAATGTCAGACAAAATCTCATAAAAAAGTAGAAATAACTGTTCTCACGTATGAAAAATCTCGCAATAAACTTATTACAAAACCGTCTCCCAGGAGAACTTGTGCGAAAATTAAACACAAAATGAGTTCTAAAAAATAACATAATATACAAAAACCTGAAACCGTCGCATAAATAAACTACTCCGTACAAATTAATCAAAAGGTAAAACATTTGGTCCTCAATGAAATCGTCTAACACTAAATTAGCGTACAATTTCTAGCAAATAAATCTTAAAAATAATAAAATTAGGCCTTCAAGGTAATTTTACTACCGTGAGGCAGTTACACGTGAGAATTGATAAAACAAATTAAAACAAAACAAAAGAAATGTAAAGAACGAAATTCTACAAGTGACACCGTCTCACCGAAGAATTTACGAAATACAAATAAAAAGTAATATAGAAATTGAGAAATTAAAGTGATTATTACCAAATAAATTGAGGTTGAGAAGAACGAGAGATAAATAAAACCAAGTGAGTGTAGTGTGAGTGTTTTTGGGAAAAAAAAAAAACAAATGCGTTATAAATAAATGCAGAGGTAATATGATCGGACGGCTAATATTGTTTGTTAATTTTTGAGGGTTTTTTGGATGGATTTTTTTGGACGGTTGAGATTGAAGGAAAGGTGTGGTGTGATTTTCAAATTTTTGATGGGGTTTAATCTTGATTAATTCGTGTTAATTAATTTGATTTGGTATTAGAGCAATTACAGCAGTGGTTCTTATTCTCGAGTGTGTCACCAAGAACTTTATTTATAAAGTTCATCTGTTGTGTCAAAAAGTTTGTTCTTATTTTTAAGAACACAGTTCTAAAATAAGAACTCAGTTCTTATCATTAAAAATTGTGAATTCATTAAAACCCTTTGTTGTTTTCATAAATAAATTTAACTATTCTTCATTGAAAATGTAAATTAGAATTTTATATAAAGTTTTTCTATTGTATACCTAAGTTCTAAAAATCTAGGATTAGTGTAAAATAATTTGACATAGAAAGAACTTCATATAAAGTTCTTCTACTGCTATTGCTCTTAGTAATCCTTTAAATCGTGATTAAATCGAGGTAATTATTAATTCGATTTGAAAATGTAGTTTGAATTGATTCGATTCGGAAGATTTTTGAGGTGAATTAGCTCGAATTTGATTCATATATTAATTGGATTGATTTAAACATGATTGAAATTCAAATTGAGTCAACATAATCCTAACTCGTATAAGATATAAGTGATTTTAATTGACTTAATTAGAACCTTTAACATAACTAATCTCATAATGACCCCTTAGACCCAATTAATCTCATAATTACATGCTTTTGCCATCGACAATTTTACATTTGTAATTAAGAGTCACGCTGATGTATTTGTTAGTCCAATCTGAATTAAATTGGATCGAACTCCAACTTATAGGCAAACTATTGTATATGAATAATTGAATATGTCTCAAAGACTTTATATAATTTGCTCTTTCCCAATTATATCATAGATACGTCTAAAACATATTGCATCGAACCACATGAATTTAATGAGACTTAATTTCTAAATGAATCAATAACTTTTACATAAATCGGAAGCCTTTAGGATTCTTAAAATTTCAAACTTACAATTGTCAAAATTTAACTTCATTTTGATAGTCATTGTATTTACAACATTATTTTTATTAAGCTCCATTCATAATACTCACACTTTTACACTTTTCATTATTGTGATCTTGGTAGTGATTCTTGATTACGAGAATACATGTAATAGACTTATATAGATATAGATATAAGCAATAGAAAGCCATATGATTGATATCCAATATAAAGTACGAGATAATTGCCTCTAAACAATACATGCATGTTTGTTACATGCACATGTCCTAACTACGACATACTACATGTTCCCCGATCGACTTACATCCATATCGTACATCATTATGAGAAATATAACGTCTATGTCCACCTATTAAACCGTCAAATAAATACGAATTGTAATAGAATAAGGATTGAATATGTTATATATGTCGAGATCAAATAGCATGTTGTCGATATTGATTGAGTTAATTAATACAGATCGGCTCTTAGTAATTTGATTCGGATCAAGATTCAAGTTTACGAGTCTAAACTGAAAAAATAGACTTTTTTCGAGTTATTTATAAATTAATTTCGGATAGAGTCGATTTTTAATAAGTCCATGTCTATCCATTTCTTCCGCATGTTCTAACTATGATTAATTAACCTAAGATTATGATTCAATTATAACCACATGATATGTTGGTTGTATAGAGAGTGACCTTTGCTTAACTCTAAAATTAAGCTTCCTTCTCTTGTCGATTTCCTACCTAATCTCTAACTAATACTCATTAACTTTCGGATTATTGGACTAATAATTAATTAATTAGTATAATAAGCACAATGAAATTATCTATTATTGTTAATTTGTTATCATTTGAGGTCCCACCTATTTTTCTCTGAGTCATATCCTACCTAAAATATATATGAACATGATTACTTGTCAATTTAATGGTACTTCGTAACATCATACTAATATTATGATTAGCGCTTATTAGGACTCAAAATCTATAAAGAGATGTCTGTCGAACTGAAATACACATATATTTTATAATATCAGTTTTCTTAGCACACGAATAGCTCTAGTTTAATTATCATCCACTAATTACTCCTTGCATTTAAGTCCAAATGAAATGTTTCTTGTTTTAACACTATTCATGAACGAAAAAAAATTATGATTTCTTTTATATATATAAAAAACAAAATTATAGTGATGTGATATCCTGTTTGATTTGTGTTTATAAAGTATCACGATATTAATCAAACTTCTATTATAATTTGTTTTAATGTGAAGTTGAAGATACTAACGTCACAATTTGTGAGTCGACAAATGAGTCAAAAATAAATGTATAATTTAGACTTGAATGAAGAGAATATTATAAATAATCCAAGGGGCAAGAAGCATAAGAAAAAAAAACATCATTCTCTTTTTATTTTTCTTTTTTTTTGTTTTTTAACAAAAAGAATCGAGAGGATCTTACTCATTCACTAAATAAAAATCATGTGATACGAGATCGAAATAACTTTTTTAAATTTATTTATAACCTTTTTCACTCATGGACTCACATTTTAGTCATAGAAACTTTAAAAATGATAAGAAAAGAGGTTGACACTTGATAGAAGAGTGTACCCTAAATACTTATGTACTAATGATTTGTATTGGGCTCTCTAAAATTTGACGCATGGGCTTTAGCCCATACAAAATTGAGGCTAGCTATTTATTGAACAAGACCCTTAAAATAACGTCCTTTGGTCTTTAAGGCAATTTCCTTTACCTATAACAAAGGTTATGAACAAAATATGATCGCTTTAGCCTTTAGGGTTTCTTGTGAATTGTGATCATTTTAATGTTAATTGTAACTATTTTAAAATCATTGAAATGATCACGATAAACTTTATATAGTTACAAGAAACATTAAATAGGATTACATTATGATAATTGATCAAAGTTAATTTTTTTTTATAGCAATCTATAAACAAAGTGTCATAATAGGTAATAATTTTTGAAAATTATTACTTGTACGTATATTAGGTAGTAATTTGTATAAAAATTGTTTATACTAAGTACTCCGTAGTAGGTACCAATTAGTCCTAATATTGGATCAAATATTATTTTAATTAAAACAAGTACAAAAATACATTAATTTACGCTCATAATTTTAAAATAAAAAATAAATAAATAATGACCAATTCAATGTACTCCGTATTATTTTACGTCAAATCTTAGGAATTTTGCATGCTGCTTTTATCCGCTAACATTTCACATTTCCAAAACAATACTCATAATTCAAGGTTAATCAAGGGCTATTCAAGGCCCTACCCATGTGGATACTTTCTAACAATTGACACTTATTTTTGTGGCATTTTCTCTATGGACTTTTGCATTATTCAATAATCCAACAAAGGATCTATAGATATGAAAATGAAACGGTGTTATCTAAGGACAATATCACATATGTTTGATATTTTCTTTTCAATTTTTGAGGATCACGCGAAACATGTGAAATGTGGTACCAATCAATACTTAGTACTAATGGAAAGGTCTGTGTAACACCCATCTTTTATTTTCAATCTGTTTAGCGGTTTAAGGTGATTTTAAATTGCGTCTAAGTATTTTGTATATTTTTTTTCTTCATGATAGTGGGTACTCGTAGTTACTACTTTTTTATTAGATATGTACTGATCTGAGTATGTGAATAATAGTGCAAATCATGTACACTGGGTAAAACAATTTCTTTACCGGGACAATATACTTTATCTCAATCAAGCTATAATCTAAGTCATCTTCTCCCTTCAAGGATTGAGGCCAAATTAAAATTCACGAGTTATTAAACTCATGTTTTAACTAGTAGAGTAAGCTAGCTCTTATGGACATATTTAACTATCTATATAGGTATCATTGAATATGTCTCTATTTAGATAATTGGAGCAATTTTGTCGTAAAATAAAGATGAGATCCGAGCTGAAAGATAACAATGACTTGAATAAACCATTTGATCACATCTATCTATATATTCTATATATAATATTAAAAAGGAGTTAGAGTGTTTAGATGAGAGGGTGTATTACACTCTCCCTTACAATGAGTTTAGCATTATAAGAAGGAAGGTGTAATACACTCTCTCAACAATTAGTGAACATCATTTATTATTTAAAAAAACCTTATTAAATAATTTTAAAGAGCAAAATGTTTAATAAATAAAAAATTAATTTTGTACATGATAAATAATTAGC
>JAUEKU010000007.1:2145893-2161904 GCA_032274805.1 Gypsophila paniculata
GGCTTCACGTGTTTCAAAAATCTTATCACACTCGAAAAATTGTGAGCTATCTATATCTTCAGACGGAAAATTTTCTATTTCAACAACGGGTTCCTACAAAACTAAAAATATTATAAATAAATTTTCTCATTAAAAATAATATAAGTCGTAAAATTTAAAAAAAAAAATAACTGAACTAAAAATAAAGTTAAAGCAAAAATTTAGTTTGAAAAAAACCAAAAAAAAATAACGAATTAATCAAAAAACGAATTAATCAAAAAAAAGAAAAAAAAAATAGAAACACAAAAACCCACCCAGCACCCCCAACCCCCACCCCAGCCTCCCCCCAACTGCCGGAACCCCCAAACCAGTCCCCCCGCCTCTCCCTCACCGCCGGAACCACCCACCCCAGCCCCCCCGCCTCCCTCACCGCCGGAACCACCCCTCCCTCACCCCCGATCCAGCCCCTCCGCGACCACCAACTCGCCTAACCACTGCCCCACCGCCGACGCCCCAGCCCCTCCTCCACCACCGACGCCCCAGCCCCTCCCCCACCGCCGACCCGACGACCCAGCCCACGTCTCACCGCCGACACCCCCACCCAGCCCCCACAAAACCCTAACAATAATTTTAATAAATTAAATTAAATTAAAATACGAAAATGAACATAATAATCGAAGAATTATAATAATTATTTGAGTATACTTGTTCTTTATTGAAATCCAAATTCATCGTAACAAAATACAATTGTGTTTTCAAATTGATTAAATTAGAGTTAATAGGTTATTAATTTATTTTTAGAGTATAAATTAGGATTAGGGTTAATTTTGTCCAAAGGAAAAATTGAAAATGAAAACTGGACTGAACCGATTAAAATTAGGATTGCAAAAATTAAGTTCGATATTGAATGTCAACAACAAATACCGCCGATGGACATTATTACATATTAATAGTCCATCGACAGAGTAGCAAAATTGTTATTTAGGCCTCAATAGCGTGGAGCTCTGATACCATATTTAAACCGTCTTTTATTTTTAAGACGATGCGTTAAGACCATCCGCAGTGGTGGTTTTGAAAGGGTAGGTCTTCACCTACCTTTTGCATTAAAATATTATTTTTACAACTTTCCACCTCCCCATCAAACATACTTCTTATTTACCAACACAATGATAATAGGTCTAGACCTAGGTTCAATATAATTTATACAATATTTTAATATACCTCATATTTAACAAATGAAAATATTGTTTTATATTAATTTCGACATACAACTAAATATAATGTTAAAAAATAATATTTTAAAAAATTTCTCATTAATTATAATTTTTATTGTTTTAAAAAAAATATTTATTTATTTTTGATATTAAACTAAATGGAAAAAATAAAAAACTTCATTAACCAATATTTATATGCCACGTGTCAAACAATGAATGGAGGAAAAAAAAAAAGGAGTACCGTTGGAAAAAAAATCCAACGCGGTACAAATACAGAGGAAATGCAACGCGGTGGCCAAATGAAGAGGAACTGCAAGTGCTTTAATATTAAACAAGTCATCAAAAGTAGGTGGAAACCTTCCCCATGTACTCCACTACGGATGGTCTTAATTCCCTTTCTTTTGTCTTTTGTGGGGGTATTTTAACCCTTCTTTTTGTGTTGGTTCTTTTTGGTCCATTTCATTTTGGTCTTACTCCATTTGTTATCTCGTTTCATTTTTGAGGCCGACTTCATTTCTTCTCAATTTGTATCTACAAAATCAAATAACCCAAAACAGTACCAAATCCACTAGATAATAGATTAAAGTATGATAAAATTCAACTCGGTCAAATTATTCCTAAATAACTATAAATTGAGCTATTTAGCCATTCAAGACCGCAAAATCGACTAAATAAGAGTTAAAATGTGGGTTTAAAATGGGTAAAATAATCGCTTATCAATAATAGCGTGCATACTGCCCAATCTAGGTCATCAGACTTCTTTTACAAGGATGCCAAGTCCTAACTGAACAAGGTATAATCTCAGGCCAACAATTCCGTGAGAGTTGAAACGCGAAACCAGTGAGTTATAAGTTTCGGTTTTAACAAGGTAAGCAAACCAAACAAACTTTCTATCCGTAACGCAATACAACTTCATTTGGAAGAAAATTTTATCATCAATAGAAACATTCGAACCTAAACGAGTAAATGCTTAAGATACAAATCCATTCTTAGCAAAATGAGATGACATATGACATACGACGAAGTTGTTTAAGACGTAGTGACAGCTTTCTATGCCATCAAAGCTTGGTCATGTGCCCACGACCATCTTAAGCAAATGCGACATTAAATTCTACTTCGTACTTAAAATAAAGACTCTCGGATTGCTTCATTCTCCATACTGCTTCAGAGTTCAGACTACGCCTGCGAAAAATCATCGATCATAAATTTGTAGTAAATTTTTCAAGCAATTAAAGGCAAAATAGACAATTAAGTGTTATTTACTCCAAAATCAAATTGTTTCAGTTATCAGAAAATCGTCTTACACTATTCTAGTAGCATGTCGAACAAGCTTCCATCTTCGTTATAAAATGCTGCGAAATCTATCATACGACGTTGACGACGAGTATCATCTGCAGCCCTGTATTCCAACATATAACCAACATTGTAAACATACGAGTGATTAAAGCAAAGTGAACCTACGCTCTATTCACCAAGATTAACACAGCATAATGCTACAATCGAACCCACATTAACAGTAGATTTCAGCTTCGATTAGATAATTCGTTAACGTTTATGTTGATGATAGTTCGTTTATGTTTATGTAACATCAAAGTACATTAATCGAAGCTGAAGTCCACCGCTGAGATATCACATACGTATACATTAACGAACTATCTTCAACAGTAGTCAATCTTCATGTGCAATTCAGCAAGCTTAGCACAACAAACTCCAATAGAACCATCAACAAACTAACATCGACAGCAGACTTAAGCTTTGATTATAAAACCTAAAGTCCACTGTCGATGTATTAGTTCGCTCTCTGAAAATTGCTACATTTCAGAAAAATGAAACGAGGGGTACCAGTATATTCCTCCGAAGAACGAAAGTATACGATTTTTGAGGTTGTTATGATGTAGTCCGTACCTTTGAAGTCCATCATCAGTATAAACCTCAGTCTTTTGGTCAAGCAATACGAGACTCTCAGTAATATTACAGAACTTAGCAGATGAGTGCTGCTGAAGACCAAGATCAGTAGACCGTCTGGTAACAGGATCAAACAAGGTCAACATCGAATTGCTTTCCTTAGCAAACCCGAGTAACTCGCCGTTCTTCCTCAAATACTCGACAGGACCGATATGCAAACAACCATGAAGTGCAGCATACACAATTCTGCACCACGAGTTTCCCGTATTATCTTCTTTTTGAACCCAAATTTGACATATTGCTAAAAGACTAACATCCCATGAGCGGTACTCACAACAGGACACTGATAACTTGTTTCCATACTCAAACACACCAAAGTTTTCACACAACGTTCTTATGTTTACGATGTCATCAGGCAACTCCAACTTCTCGAATGTCTCTTCCGCAACATTAAACAAGATCAACCATTTGTCGAGTGCAGAATCAATTCTCGACTTCAAAGTGAACCAATGAATGACACCATTAAGAAAACAGTTTGAAGATGAAGCACTGCTAATTGAATTATCAGCCAAAAATTCACAGGATATGATCTTCCACGACTGTCGTTGAAGTGAGTACACCTCAATCAATGAATTGCTTACATTATACGATTTGTCAACATCATTACAGTAAGAAATTTTCACCACCCTGCGATCATTCCTCGTACTGTCATAACCAAAACCCAACACAGAATCCCTAAAACCCATCTCAATGCTGCCACTGGCAGTCGACGACACTGGAAGATCGATGTAAACATGGGATTCCACAGCATGACACGGCTATGACCATTAAGATAAGGACCATCAGAAAGGCACAGCAAACCATGGACACAACCGACAAAGTGAGAGCAGTATCTGACTCGAATCTCGAAAGGGCAAATCGAAGTGTGGCATACCTTAAAATTAAGGCCACCATCACCTCCCTTAATTTTCTGAGGTGTGTCATGAAACAGAACACATTGTTCATACTGTGGGATTTTGGGGGACATTTCTCTGTAGAGCAGTAAGGAATTCGCCTCGTTTCGGGTGTAATGGTTATGGTGTGCAGACATGAAAGACGGAGAGATGATCAGAGAATGCCATGATTTGCAGACACACCTGCATTTTCCTAAGGTTTTCACAGGAAGGTTCTTTAAGATTTCAGGCCATAAATCTTCTGAAATGCAAGGATTTACATCAGACATTTTGACAGATGAAATTTTTTTTATGCACTTTTAGTTTGAATTTTGTGGATACTCAATGTGAAGGAGTAACAAAGTATTTATACTTCCCAAGTGAGGGAAGTTGAGACAGCAGAGGTTTTGAGACAACTAATAAGACATTGGAATGTGTACAGAATCTAGAAAGACCCTATGCCCTATGGCATATGAAAAAAGAATCAACAAATTCTTAGATAAGACGGTTATGCGTGTCCCTTGTGAATCCATTTACTGCTATCAATGTTCAACCTATCACAAAGCCGTTAAACGCTTACAATAGTCTCACAGAAGACTAGTTATGAACAGTTAAGGAGACTCGCATTATTAATTTCAAACCGTGTAATTGTAGTAGTCTTACACATAATATTGTTCTTTGATAAAGAAAATCATAATACTACCCGACTCCGTTACTTTCAGTCCTTTAATATTTTTCAGTATTGGTGGTACCGGCAATTACTAAAATTAATTGGGTGTGCACCAAATAAACCCGCGAAAGTCAATAATAACATGCGAACGGCACAATCAATGTCAAGGAGGTTAACTGTTCAGTGAGAGTTTACCTTAAACTGATAAGTCGTCGATTTCTGTTTTTACGAAGCCAACTCTCAGGAATTCGTTGTGCTAAGAGTCAGCTATCGACCCCTACATAAGCTTTACCATCATTTCTAGATTTTTATGCTACCACTCAAAAAGTTTAAAACCGTGTACACAGCAAAAGCCGAAAACTGTATTAAAGATAGTACAGAGTAGCATGAAGATAATTTAATCATAGCAAAACTTGACTTTGTAGACGAAATTCTACATTAGATGGAAATTCTGACGCGGTATAATAATTCGTTGAGTAGATCATAGCAAATGAACAAAATCTCCATCCCCAAGTATTATCCCCGGCTTCTAACTAGAAGTATACTAAGACGAGATTCAAAAAAATTCCTATTGACACCAATCAAGTAACTAAGAAAACTGCTTTCTTTCTTGGTATCATCAGAGTCCGAGGAGTCTCACTTCAGCCCCTCATTCCACTAGTGTGTTTGTGGAATTTTTCGAGCTTGTAAAAATTTAGCTTAGATAAAGTTACCAAGAGCGAGAAGTCAAGTATCAGTCTTTGGGGGTTCTGCGCATTTTCTTCTTAGCCTTGTCCTCTTCACGATATCTTTCTCTGCGCTCCTCTCTTTGCCGTTTCCTAGAAATCTCTTCCTCTTTGGCCTTTTGTGCTAGATACACTTTTCTCTTCTCCCCCTCCTTTTCTTTTCGCTTCTTCTCCTGCACATTAGTAATAACCCATAATTAGGCAACAATCTAATAATCTC
Organism: Gypsophila paniculata; assembly: GCA_032274805.1. Lineage (NCBI taxonomy): Eukaryota > Viridiplantae > Streptophyta > Magnoliopsida > Caryophyllales > Caryophyllaceae > Gypsophila > Gypsophila paniculata. The sequence goes on from JAUEKU010000007.1 coordinate 2,151,539, forward strand.
AAAGCACAGCTAGTCAGCGATAGTCAGGCAGAATACGAGAAACTGGAAAATAATTAGGGATCTTTCCTAGACTAAATAAAGGACACCACATGAACATACTCGCTGCACACACGCACAGAGTAAGACATGTACCAAGCCATTCAACGTTAAAAATGTACGTTGTAGTCCGTCTACAAATTCTTGAATGAAAATATGAGAGGAACTGAACAAAGGCATGATCGCTCTGTTGACTCGCCTACTATTAAAGACAGTTGGTCACTTATGAAGGCCTACCTTTTCATGACGCATAAGCTTGACATGTTGAAGCAGCTTGCGGACTCTCACTTCATTTGGTTCGGGAACAATAGCTATCCTTCCATTACCATGATGCCTTTTCTTGGGGATATCTTTGGGCTTAGATGCAAACGGGAGTGCTTCCTGTAGTGACTTGGAAATGACCGGTGGATTGAATTTCCGTAACTTCCTCTCGATTGGCTGTTAAACAAGAAGAGAACATTAGTGTCCCGAAAAACTGGGGACAAGAATTGACAGAACCATATTTTTAGGAAGTCGCAGGAAAGAAATGGACGGTTGAATTCTGTATTTTATTACCTTGTATTGAGAATCTTTGTTGACCGGAACAGGAAGATTACGCTCTCTTCTCAACTCACCAAGAGTTTTCATTCCTTGCCAAACACGATCGCGAGGTTGCAATGCAGTTGTCAAAGGATTGAAGAACTTAGGAATGTCCACTGAAATCCACCCTTTTAAAAATACAATGTCACTCATAAGGATCTTATCCTCAAAGGTGCACCTTGCGACTCCTCCGTCCATTGATCCATCTTTTCCCTTCGCTTTTTGACCAATCAATTCATTTGCAGCCTGCCAAAACGTAAAGTCCATGGTATCAACAGAGAATTCCAATTTAACTTATAGAAAACCAAAAAACGTAGTTTCCGTTTAAAGTTGCCGGGTCTTACAGCAGTCCACATATCTAGGGATTGCAATCAAAGTAAAAGAATTGTTGAGGATCAAAATTAAGATTAATTTCATTACATAGGATATATTACGGGTTCACAGGGAAACAATATCAATGAAAGGTGGTTTTCAGCAGAAAAAAGATAAAAAGACGTGATTAGTGATTTAGTGGTGGTATCTCAAAAGGAAAGTCCCTAGAGTCGTTTTCCGCAGAACAAAGATACCCCACAAAATTTCAACATAAAAATAATCAGAAACTGCAGCGAATATATCTCTGAAGGCATACCTTCTTCACTCTTCCGCGAATTCCACTAGCAGTTCGAACTGCTGCACCTTCATATCTCGCTATTTCAAGATCTGTAGTAAACATATCCTTTATATATGCCGTCTTTTTGAATATTTTGCAAGGATAACCAGTTAACTTGATTTTCTTCTTTATCTGAGCAGCGTGATTGAACTCCAAGACCACAGCAGTTGCTGTAATTCTAAATGAGGCCTGAGAAATTTTAGAACAAAACACACAGAGGAAAAAGCTCAGAGCACAATCAATGACACTCCGTAATAAGCCATGAGCAAATAGTCTGGTGATTTGCCGAGTCTTGATTGGCAAATAACTAGTGTTTCTAGCATGCAACAAACAACAACACAAATGGCTTGCTCAAGCACCATCTGATACACTAAAGACGAATAACTCATGTCCCGAGTGAGTTATGATGTGCATCGTTATACACACTATAGATCTTAGCCACTTCATTCCCCTAATTCTCTGGCCCCTAGAAACCATTTTGTAAGGTGTGACTATTCTATAACGAGGCAAAATATCTAACCTGGTTCTTTGATAGGTTCTGTATAGCAACAACCCCAGTGTTCGGTGGGGCAAGAGGGCCGTAGAACATCGCAAGGCAGTGCATATGTTCAGGAGTGTACTTCAGCATACGCAGCCGTGAGTTGGAATCCTCAATTGCATAGACAGGTAAGGTCTGATAACGCCTCCAGCCCATGGAGACTATAATTGGGTCACGGGTCTTGAGAACTTTCTTATGCCATCTGTGACGTTTTATCCTCGCCTACAAGAGACATTCAAGATAAAACAAATAAACCAATTAGCATTCACATCAAACAAACCAGAGACACATCCACAGGACCAGAGTCCAATTATGCCGCACACATTCATGACCAAAATAGAGGGTACGACAGGAAAAGAATATCATGTATCTTGCATGCAACAAATCAAATAAGTTGTATAATCAATATGAAGAGGTTAGGAGAGAGGGTAAAAACAACTTCACAGACCTGCATGTACCCAACATTCTCCTCAGCGAGGCTTATTCCTCCTACTAAGATAGGGTATTGGGGATCAAAGTATTCAACCATCTCATAAGGAACGTCGTGAATTTCCAATCTAACATATGTCCCTGTCTTAAAGCCCTCAATTTCTATCCTCATGTCTTCATCTAGATCATTCAGCTCAATTAGATTCATCTGCATTCGAAGCTCAATTTCCTTTTTCAACTACAAACATAAGATAGATGTTAGTGACCCACTGACAATTAGTGAGCTATGAACTTAACTTAAACTCGGACTGTAGACAGTATGCCACAAAAGGCAACTAAATTCACCTTGTCATGATGATCAACTTCACTGGGCTTGTTACGATCGGACTTTGGTCCAGTTTCTTCATCCATATCTTCATCAGGTAATCCAGATCCGTCATACGTAATTTCAGATTAAGGCGAACAAACACATTCGATATATTTACACTTCAAAAGGAAAGAAAAAGAGCTTTGAATGATATCGAATAGCCTGAACCAAAGAAAAGCAAAATATTCTAACCACACTCGAACAAGCGCAACCAAACACGAGCAAAACTAATACTTCAGGATTAATACGATAATGACAGAGATGAAACTGTAATACAGAAATCGGAGATCCTCGTTTTTCAACAAATCATTTTGAGCTCGACCTTTATAAAAGAAATTTCATATGAGTGGAGCGACTAACAAAAGAGAGTAGTGACTACGCATGCAGATATGAAATTCAATAAAATGAGAGAAGAAAAGAAGCGATGCAGGATTTGGGACAGGGTAAATAATTTAACCGCAAAAGGATATTGGGAATCAAACTTTGCACGAAGGGCAAGCTTTTTGAGCATGCGTTCTTCGGCTTCAGCATCATCTTCTTTCTTCATTGTTTCACCTTCTGCGGTCGAGTTAAGGCCATCATTTTCACCCATCTCTACATCTTCAAAATCTCCATAGGCACCATCCTCATTGCCGCTGCCAGCCTCAGATGCATGAGCTCTTTCGGCAGCTTTGGACCAATCTCCAGTGACAAAACGATCTCGAATGCTTTTGACAATCTCATCGTCATGCCAGTTCTTGAAATTCAAAATACTATCAAACTTTGAACAATCATCATTATCAACATTTCCAGCACCTGTGTCATCTGTCATCTTCTGCTTAAAAGATAAAAAATAAAAAATAACACTTGTCAAAGATCCAAACATGCTTCACATAAGGAAAAAACAAGCTAAATTTTGCACAGAAAACACATGTGGAGAGTGAATACAAACCTTCGCCCCTTCCCCTTTCGGCCTGAAGAATTCTTTATCGCTTTCGTCGTCACTGCTTGTTTGGGTTTCACTTATATCCGTAGTCAACTTAGATGTGGATTTTCCATATACAAGCTGCATGAGATTAGTATTTTGCCGAGAGGCTGCCCGTTCCAGTAAGGATTCCCTCCATCTGGAAGCATTTCCATCATCTTCAATCATCAAGAGAAACATACGTCAAACGGGAACACATGAAGGTCACAAATACAGGAGCATCATGCCATTAATTGATGAGCTACATAGCGATTACTACTTGGATATTGGTTCCATTCAATACCAAAGACCACGCTAGTTGCTAATATCCTTCCCCACTCGTTACATGTGGCATAGTGCAGCTGCGTAGTCCAAACTATATGCATGCTTGGGGCAATTTTTCTAGAGTTAGCTGACTCTAAATTTATCGAAGCTATAGTACATATTTGATGTTGGGTGGGCTGGGCAAAAGCAACCAGTTGCAGTTTATATGTTATCAAGAAGCAATAGAAGATGAGTCCAAGTTACTAGGGAACCTGTCATACCTTTGTCCTCCTCATCGTCTACTGAATCATCTGAACCAGATATTTCAGCTACAGGACCGTCATCATCCCCTTCACTACCGTCACTCTCATCATCTTCTGCCTCACTGCCGTCTTTCTCATCATCTTCTCCGTCATCGCTAGAATGCTGAAATCAGAGGTTAACAAGGGAACGCATAACTGATTAACAAGTATTTATGTAAAACATGAATTAACAAATATATTACATCCTCACCAACAATGGGAAATAGCGCTAACGAGAAAAGGCGGAGGGAGTGACTGATTTTACATGTTTTTTTTCTGTTATAGACTAAATTTTTCCACGTAGCTGGTAAACAGAACAGTACAATGTGCACGATATAACATAACATCACATAGTTAGAAGTACAACCTCAGAGAAAACATAAAGAAAACATATAGGCAAAATAAGAAAAGAGAACAGGTTTTAGAATGACCAAATTGGCAATAAATGAACGATAAAACGTCAAATGCAAAGGAGCACATATAAAAATTCTTTTATGCTGTTTAGTGTATAGAGCTTACACTTTGATGTGCCAGGAAAAATTACCTCATTAACCCCATGTTCTAACCACTTACCCAATAGTCAAAGAAAGAGAGAGAAAGAGAAGAAACCGAGCAAGAAGAAATAGAAATGACGTTACAGAATACCACAACTGATGAGCAGTTCAATTAAAATCATTCACCCTTTGATCAGATATAGACAGTTATTCAAATTTTCAATTACCTCAGAAGCATGATCGTCATCTCCGAACATTGCTTTCCTTCTGATCCTACCATCAGTGAACTCTGCATGTTCCGTTACTTTATCTTTGACCTTCTCTTTACCATCCATTTCGTTATCTGAAGACTCTAAACCTTCTGAATCAGAGTCACTGCCATCACTTTCTTCATCAGAGCCGGAGGTGTCATCTTTAGCAGCAGCCACATCAGCTTCATGTTTATCTTGTTTCCCACTAAAAAGTTTGAGTTGGCCTTCTTGTAACTGCTCGTCAATTGGATTTGTCACTTTTTGGAGTGATTTTACCATTTCAGCACCAACATCAATTTTTCCTGGATAAATGAGAAAGAGGACATAATGTGAGCCAAAGTGACATGAACAGTAGCAACTCCTGAAATGAAGCCAACAAAGCAACAGTAGAACATAACAAACAGGTGGCAAGAAATGACAGACAACCTTTACGTACAGAGCCTCCGTTTTCAGCTCCTTCAGAAAATTGTACAAAATTGTCATTTATGTTTATGTAGACGGCATCTTTGTCATATAGGAGATCACCAACACCGGACATGGGTGCATAAAACAATTTTTCTTTGTCACGTAATCCTTTCTTTTTAGCAGCTGATGGTAAAGGGCATGGATCAGCAAGACTCGATACACCAGCAAGGCTGAAATCACCGACACCGGCAATATGTACCTACAAGAGCAATCACAATTAGACAGCCCACAGCCAAAAACATTCTTCAGAAACCACTAATACACATTATCACAACAAATTAATGAAAAAATTTCAGACAAACATCACAATAACAGCAGCAGTTAAAAGTGCTATCAAAGGGGGCAAAATCCAAAATTAGTCGCCTTACCTTATGTCCCTTTTTTAAATTACAGCCTCTCAAATATCCATATACTGTAACATTTCTGTCACATTTTTTGTCCACCTGCACTCTCTCTGGAGGAGTGACATCTTCAAAACGATCTGCTAGCACGTAAGGATGAGTAGTTCGCCAAGAAAGTGGATGAAATTTCATGACGGATATGAATCTTGACAGATTAAGGATTTCTCGGTTAAGGTACCTGTTTCACCAGTGAAAGAAAGTCAGTTTAATCTAACAAACATTACGTGCTTCGGCATAAAAACTAAGAACTGAAAGGTACTCACTTCCCGTGTTGAAGACCAGACAGGTAGAACAGCTTAGCTCCATCGTATATTTCAGTCCAAAACCGATGTTTGAGACGCTGCTTTGTCTTCCTCAATTTCTTTTGATCAATGAACTTATCAAGGTGCGTGAGGACTCCCATGACCTTAGGAAATCCATGAACTTGCATAATATTGAGAAACTCAAATGTTTCCTGCAACCAAATAGGTATGAGATCCTCACCATCCACTATCACTAAGTAGCTTTAACCACAATTTTACAAGTAAATTAACACAACCGACCATTTCAAAGCCATAACTCCCATCGACAAGCAGCAGAGCCAGGTCAGCAAATTTTGCACAATCAATCATGGCATTCATGTCATTAGGACACTCAACGAACTGCAGGCGCCTTAATTTACCTGTGCAACAAAGATAAACATAGATTTGTGTTTTTAAACATCAAATGCTTTCCAAGTTAGCCCTCCCAGCAATGATTCTACACAAGAGTCCATGAATCAACCAATATTACTGATAAAGGTGAAGTCTTTCTATCGGTCAAAATAAATAAAGACAATATATTCATCATGCTATTGTAATCATCCTTATTGCTACATTCATCATCAGGATAAAGAATACATTGAAAAACCTTACATCTAACCGAGTAACCGTTAGACCCCTGTGATAAAGAGATAAATCTCGGACGCAATAGTCTAAACACAAAAATGTGAAACCAAACTTAAAAAGGTGAGAATAAAGCAAACCTGAAACGATAGTAACTGGGCCTCGAACATCGGGTAAATTATGCTTTGTATAATGTTTCACAAGACACTTAATAAGCAAGGACTTCCCAACCTGCAGCAATCAGTACAATAACAACTTAAAATTATGTTCAAATAAATAAATAAATAAATGACATTTTCAAGCAAAAACCACATCAAAACCCAAACACACCTTTGGAGGCCCATGGACTACAATAACAAACGGAGGGGCATCGCCTATATTTCTATCAATCTTTGGAATATGAAGTTTCCGTTGTTCCTTCTCCATTGCGAGAGACTGCATCCGCTTAGCTTTGACATTTGAGCGAAAACCAAAGGCCTGAAAACCGCACATTCATCAAAAAGTTACAAATTCTACATTAAAAACATCAAACGCAACAGCAAAAGTAAACATACTACCATTACACAACAAAATTACAATAAAAACCTAAACATACAATCCAAAGTTGCGTCCTTTGTACCAAAATCATAGAAAAACCGATACTATAAGTACACGCAATAACAAAACAACATCATAGAGAATTGATCAAGAAAACTGAAAAGAACCAACCTCAGAACTTCCACTAAGTCTCAAAACAGACGGTCTTTCACATTCTAGTTTACACTCTAACTAGTGAAGGCCTTACAATTTAAGATTGTAAGACGGTTTTTATAAGACTTACTCTAGAACTTCAATTATACGATAACAAAACGAAAGCAATTAACCTTAGGAATTTAGGGTACAAAATGAACAAAGCATAAAAAAAATGTAACTATATCGTCAAACACTTAGTCTCAAAAAAGACGGTCTTTCGTGATGTAGTGAAATACCATTTTTTCCTCCCGCTAACTAACTATTTAATATGCCTTCATTTATTGTTGTTCTTACACTTTGAAAATGAAAGACGGACTTTCACAAGACTTACACTCAAACAAAACAAAACAAAAACATAAGAAACATTAAAAAACCGAAAAAAACGAAAGAAAAAGAGTACAAACCTTGGGATTTTTAGGTCGATCATTCTTGTTATCATCATCATTATCACCGCCTTTCTTTTTATCAGATTTAGCCCTCTTTTTCGGACCCGCTTGACGAAACCGATGAGCTTTGTGGGATTGTTCACCATCACCAGGAGCACCCATTTTAGTAGCTGGCTAAAACCCTAGTTAAACCCCAATTAATTTGGGGATTTTAACTACACCATAGAAAAATTTACAAAAATCACAACTTTTCCAACAGTTCATCATAAATAACGCAATGATATTGTAATTTAATTGATTATAATAGAATTAATTTGCAAAAAAATGCAAAAATATTACTTCTAGCTAAAACCCTACTTAAACCCACGAAAAAAATTGGGGATTTCACAACAAAAGTATAAACTTTCCAAATTAAATATCAAAAATCAACAATCAATTGATAGAAACCCTAGAAAATTGTATGAAATTTAAATGTCAACAATTACAAATTACAATAATAAAATTTGCAAAAAGTTAATGAAAAAACTTCGTCGAATCAACGTAAAATTACCTGATAATGATTGAATTGAAGTAATTATTGGTAATTGGTGTGAAAATCTGCAGGTATAATTGTTCGATTGATGTGTTCGATTTTCTAGGGTTTATGGTTTGTAATTTTTGGGGAAAAAATATATATGAATTAGTAAAAAGAAAAGGGGGCTGTGTGTGTGACCGTAGTTAAAAGGCCCAAATAGGGCGTCGTTAATTTTTTTTTTTTTTTTTTTTTTTTTGTTTTTTTTAAGGTGTTGCTATTTTTTACGAGAATATAAATACGATAGATATGAAATATGGAGTATATGTTTTCGATTTAAGTGGAGTCGGTTTTATTGGACTTGGGTGTCAATTGGTACTTCTTTTAAAAAAAGAGTACGGTTTAGGTTAGACCAATATCGACATAGTTGAGATTCGGATTTTATTATTGTTATATATTTATAAGTTATATATACTTCATCCTATTCGGACCAAATATACATTTTGCACATGAATATTTTTAACTACACGTGACTGTATTAATTATTATATAGGGATATTCCACCATGTGCCCTTCAGTTTTTTAAAATTTCACCATATACCCCTAATTCTCCTCTAAAAAACTTTGACCGCTTATAACTCATAGGTACACGTTCCAAATGTCCTTTTTTTTCAAATTGATCAACTTTTCCGAAATCTTTGATTTAGTGTAAAAAAAAAAAAATCACTTTCTGAACTCGTACAGAGAGTTATGATCAGTTAAAGTTATTTGACGGGATAAACTTTGACTGTCCATAACTCCCACATACGAGTTCAGAAAGCGAAAATTTTTTCTTCCTAACTGAAGATCTCGAAAAGACGATCAATTTGAAAAAAAAAATAAGGACATTCGGAACTTGTACCTAAAAGTTATAAGCAGTCAAAGTTTTTTAGAGGAAAATTAGGGGTATATAATGGAATTTTAAAAAATTGAGGGGCACACGGTGGAGTATCCCTATTATATATTATATATTATACAAAATATATTACATTACTTTTATCACAAATAACTGAATAAGGATGACAATTAACAAGATATGAATAGATGAAGCCAAATCCACTCGATGTTCATTCTTATTTACATCATCCATGTCCATATTTATTTCATATGTTAATATATATATAAATCTTATTCGAAGTGACTCAATCTAAACTCAACCGTTACGGCGTTACCCAAATGGATAAATTCGAATATGACCCAGTATTTGAATTGATCCGATCTAATCCAATCGAACTTGTATATATTTGATTCCCAAACTAATAAATTAATTATTATACCTAAATAAATTGATAAGTATAAACCCAAATATAGTAAATGAAACCAATCCGCACTAATCCAAATTTTAAACCTACTAAAAATGACTTCCGCTAAAAAAAAAAATGACTTCCGCTCAAGTCAACCCAATCCATGCCAATTCAAATATTTTGTTTTGTCGGTCTACCCAATACAATCTTCTTTTACAACCTTTTTCTTACCATCTCACACTCTTCTGAAAATCTCGACTCTTGTAAAAATCATCACCTTTGTACGCCAAAATTCAGGGAAAAAGTCCATCACATCGCACAGAAGTAATATGTTAACTAATTTAAAAAGTTTGAAACAAGATGATTTCGGAATTAACCAGATTTAAAATGACTCGTAAATGAACCAATATTTTTTTCCTAAAAAATCGGACTAAAACAACCAGACCTAAAATGACCTATGTACCAAATCTATACCCCATCAAGGGTGTAATCCAACTTATATGATATCGAGCTCGCATGAACTCGAAATCGGCTCGAGCTCAATTCAAGCTCGACTTAAACTTAACTTGATATTTATTTTTTTTACTTTTTTACATGTTAAAATAGTAAAAATTTTAATACTTAAAAAAAAAAAAACTATAACCGACCAAGTATGAAAATGCTACAAAAATATAAGGGATATTTTCATTGGTACCCCTATATTTTTCGTTTTTTTCACTTGTACCCATCATTTTTCAGAAAATACCACTTATATTCCTGAACTTTATTGTTGATTTTCATTCATGCCTGAACATTATACTCCGTTATATAATGATGTGACGATTAATTAGCCTCAAATTGACTTCTATTAGACTTAATAATTATTATTAAACC
>JAUEKU010000007.1:2162004-2175326 GCA_032274805.1 Gypsophila paniculata
TTTATTTATTTTTGACTAAGTTAAGAAAATTTGACCCAATTTCTCAAAAGGGTTAGTCTTATAATATTAACTCGAGGAGCATATAAGTTTTCTTTTGTACTCCTTACGTTCATTTGTTCATTTATCTATTTTATTTTGATTGAATCATTCATTTATATACTTTTTTTTGTCTATAATTTTTATTATACTAATTGATCAGCCTACCTTTATTCCTATTCCTATTTTTTTAATTGTACTGTTATTAATAGCCTAATAAATAACTTTTATGATTTTTTTTTTGTTTTTATATCAAATGAAAGTTAAACAAATGATCGAAAGTGAGTAAATATTTCTTTAAGTTATTTTACCAATCAAGATGAATTGTTTAGAATTTAGTGGAGAATCATCGAGTAAGAAATACCATGTGGTCATGTGCCATTTTCCTTTACCGGGAAAATATATATATAAACAAATTGTTACGTATTTTTTACTTTTTACAAGCATTTTATTATTTCAATATTTTTCTTTTGTAAATATGTCGAGACACAACTTATAAGTTATAATTATTATATCTATAGTTTCATGTTACGAATAATAATAAAAAAATTTGTAAATTTGTATTGCACTTATAAAGATAAATCAAATAAGATTTCGTATGACTATATATGCTCTTATATTTTGAAAAAATTAGAATTTTTTTAAAAATTGACGAATATTGTACTAAAAGAATTGTAGAAAAATGAAATGAATTGAGGGCGTATTTGATTTCTGATAAGAACTTAAATAATGAAGGAGAAGTTAATTATTTTATATATGAGCAATAGTTTTATTAAACATTTTTTTTTATCTAACTTAAACTAGCAATTTTTTTTTTTTTAATTTTGTTTTTAGGGTCACACATGAGACATGACCGTATATATTGGCATAAGAGTCAATAATGAGCCCCAAACAACAATTTAAATTTTCGGTGGAGATAATTTTAACTTGGTATCAGAGTTTTCACAGCCCTGAGGCCCATGTTCAAATCCTAAGAGCCTCCTCGCGCGCACAAATGAAATTTTCTAGCACATGGTATGGACGGATTTATACATTATTCACTCTTGAGCCTCAACCAACATCTTAGGTTTATTATTGCCTATGTTACATCAACTCTTCATATAACTTTTTGTACTGTGTCTAACTCTTAATATATAATACTGACATGACACTTAAACACTTCATTTTAAACTAAGAATATGAAAATTTTTTAAGAGAAAATCGAATCCAAGTATCCAACACTTAAATACATACCTATAGTATATCCCTCAGCTAATGTCATGAAGTGTGTGGTTGAAATAACATCGACGCAATGGTAAAGTAAATTTCATCCTAACTTGGGAAGGAGTTTAGGTAAAAACAACCAAATTAAGAAAGACATGAATTGATCTAATGATTTGTGAGCTATATATAGCATATAGATGATGTTTTCAGAGGATTTAAATTAGTATTTTAAAATCGTTTAAATTTTGAGATCATGTTGAATCATTTCAAGTAGAAGTTGATAGTTGACGCAGGACGCATCATTGTAATCTGAATAGGATCATCTAATATTTATAATGTAATAATCTATAGTTTCTATAAAAGTTGGGAATAATATTGATCTAGAAATTTTATGTAAGAATCATTTATTTGGACTTTAGAGCGTTTGCATTTGTCCCACATCGAAAGATAACACCTTGTTATATGAAGATTCGATATCAATCAACATTTTTTAATATGAGTACCACATCGAACATATAGTCGAGTAAACTCGGATTATTCCTGCATTTAACGCGACTCTGATTATAGTTAATAACTCACTTCATCAACAATTAATTGGTGCCTTTGTACCAAGCATGACAATGTCATTTATTATCGCATCAGATTGTGATCTCATTTGTCCTTATAAAATATCCAATTTAATCATGATTTTGTGCGACACGATTTGTATTATTTTGTGTTGTATTATAACGACATGGTTTTGTATTATTTTTTTTATTTAGTTATGGAAAAATTATTAATTATATCCTTATTATAAAATATCCAATTTATCAATTACATCCTTGTAATTTTTTTTTTGAATTTACAGTCAAAATAAATCATTCGTTCACACGTTGCAGTCAAGGAATGATCCCGATTTAATTTTGACATGGAATTATTAATTATATGCAGATACTACATTTATTATATATCTTTTCCAGAAATACTACATTTATTTTCAAAATTTGGAAAAAAATTACTTTTATTTAATTTTTTTTGTAATAACCTACCGAAATGCATTTTTTCGTTCTTTTTGGTAAACAATGTGACGTTTCTACATTTCTTAGATGCAATTGTGGATAGTTTCATAGCTGAGGACATGTTATTCCCTTACTAAAATGACAAAACTCACTCCCTAACTAATAAAAATAGACAAATCCCTACTCTTTCTAAGTACATTATTATTGAAACTTTCACAGCAATTATTCAACAACATAGCGAATTAAAATTATACTGATATAACTCCACAAAAGCACGTGCCAAATCAAGGTCAACCTCAATATATTAACCAAATGTTTCGTTAATTTCAAGTTCGATAGTTACTTGTCAGTTCGGATACGGGTCGAGTCGGACCGGGCCGGATAACACCAAGCCCAACTAATCATTCCCAACTTTAAAACCCCCCCACAGGCTCCAAAATTCCTACTTTCCCATTTCACCAACTCTCCCTCCAAAAAAAAGATGGCGGCGGCGACAACATCAGCAGCACCACCGCAACAACCACCGTCAACGGCGGCGACGATCACAATATCCGATCACACGCCGAACCCCGACAACAACGTCTACGATGTCACATTTCAATCAAACATCGTTATCACCACCACCGTCACCGCCTCCTCCTCCGTCGTCTCCTCTTGGATCTCCTCCCTTTCTCCTCCTCCCTGCGTTGTCGGTCTCGATGTCGAGTGGCGCCCTAATCGTAGTCGTAATCATGATAATCCTGTTGCCACCCTCCAGCTTTGTACTATGTCTCCCAGGTTCGTCACCTGTCAGTAATTTAATTCGCTTCTAAACCAGTGACTTTTTTTTTTTTCGTGATACAGTTGACTGTTTTACTAAAACAGTCAACTGTATCGCGAATTATAAAAAAAAAAAAAAAAAAAAGTCACTGGTTTAGAAGCGAATTAGCCACAATAACTGCGACTGTTTTACTAACTTAATTTAAAAAGTTTGTTAGGTTAGTAAAACAGTTAGCGGTATCTGGGTTAATCGAGATACAGTTGACTGTTTTACTAATCTAATACGGTTAGTTTACTTAGTTAGGTTAGGGCGAAAGTAGTAAAGAAGCCCCACCACTTTACATGTACGTGAGATTACGCCCACAAGTTTAAAATGGTGAGATTTAGCCCCTTGTTCCCAATTTTTCGTCATTATCTCGCGATAAATTAATCACCATTATCTCATACAAATTAATTTCAAAAAAAAAAATTACATATACATATTTATACATAATAAAACGTCATGCATCCTTTTTCTTTAATCATACCCGTTGAACGTTATGTCGAAGTACTCTATCAAGGTAAATAATTCATTCGGTGTTTTTAGAGATGAGACGGTTGTATGTGTATGACAGGTGACTTACAACTAAAATGTGTTCATTGTAATATTTATTGTGACCGTTATTGAGTGAAATGTTACCCCATTTTCAGGCCTCGAAAAGTGGTCAAATTATACTCAATGACGGTCCCAACAATCGGTGTATATACTTAAGTCATAAGCTACTCGTCGTACATTCACAACTGTTTCATTGGAAAAAAAAAAAAAAAACTATAGCTACAAATATTCAACAAAAATATAACTAAAGAGTACGCCAATATTTTCAATTTCAATTTATCGCGAAAAAATAACGAGAAATTAAGAGAAACACAATTATGATTAGATTTCACCTTAAAGTTAAGTTAAGGGGCTTAATCACACCTTTTAAACTTATGGGGCTTAATCTCACATACATGTAAAGTGGTGGGGCTTCTTTACCACTTTCGCGGGTTAGTAAAACAGTCAACTGTAACTCGAATAAAAAAACCCCACTGATTTAGAAGCGACTTAGCCCCAGATACCGCTAACTGTTTTACTAATTTAACACAGTTAGCGGTATCTGGGGCTAATATAGTTAGTTACTATAGTTAGGTTAGTAAAACAGTCAGTATCGCAAATAAAAAAATCCACTGATTTAGAAGCGAATTAGCCCCAATAACTGTGACTGTTTTACTAACTTAAAAAGTTTGTGGTATGTGGGTCTAATTTTCTTCTAATCGAGATACGGTTGACTGTTTTAGTAACCTAATACGGTTAATTATCGGTTAGGTTAATAAAACAGTCGCGGTATTTTTGGGATAAATTTGCTTCTAAGGGAATGATATTTGTTTTATTCACAATACAGTGGACTGTTTCACTATCATAAGACGTTGGTTAGGTTAGTAAAACAGTTGCGGTATTTAGGGCTAATTTAGTTCTAAGGCGTTGCACAATTGATTGTTTAGTAACCTAAATTAAGTGAGTCATAGGGCTAATTCGCTTCTAAGGCAGTTTTTATTGTGACGGTTTTACTAACTTAAGTTATAAGTTTTTAGTTAAACAGCACTTGGACTGTTAGGCTAGTTTATAGTTGCTGTCCTATTTTGGGCTAATTTGTTTCTAAGGCATTGTTTTTACAGTGACGGTTTTACTAACTTGTAATGTAAGACTTCGGACTTGTTTGGTTACCTATCTAGAAACCTGTGAAGTTGGAAATCGCATGAATTGCAAAAATAAGACTTCTTTGATTGCACTTTTTTTTTTCTGCTTACCTAGGCCCCATAGGTAATTTGAAATACCGAACTTACTTCCTAGTTCCTACATTGTCAACCGAACAAGTTTTGGGCATTCTCATGAAGTCGAATGTAGTAAGTTCCTATGAATTGCAAATTCATGTGATGAAATTCTTCCCCCATCAACCAAACGTTCCCTTAGTATAGCAGTCGCTTTTATTATTTATCCACAGTTTAACGATTGTTTAGGCTAATTCACTTTTAAGCAATGTTAATTATCCACGATTTTGCGATTGTTTAGGCTAATTCACTTTTAAGTAGTGTTATTTATCGAAGATTTAACAGATGTTTAGGCTAATTTGCTTCTGAAGCAGTGATATTCTTGATGATTGAAGTATTGAACAACTGTTTACCCGAATTTGTTTCTGTTATTTATCCATGATATGACAGTTGGTTAGGCTGATTTGCTTTTAAGGTACTGCTATTTATCGGGGATTTAATAGCCGTTTAGGCAATTTTCGCTTCTAATCAGTGCTAACCACTTTAGGCTAATCGCTTCTGAAGTAGGTGATATTTATTCACGATTTACTAGCTGTTTAGGCTAATTCTCGTCTAAGGTAGTGTTTTCTATCGACAACTGTTTAGGGTCATTTGGTTTTTAAGTCGGTGATATTTATCCACGATTTAACAACCGTTTTGTTTTGCGCATTATGAAGTATGAACTGACGTTATTTTCGACAATTACTGCAGTGGGACCCACACCTGCCTGATATTCCAGATTCTACACTCCCCGCCACCGCTCCCTAAACTTCTCGTTGATTTTCTCGGCAATGACAGGGTGACCTTTGTTGGTGCGGGGATCGAGACCGATGTGGAGAGGCTTCTGGTGGATTATGATCTTTCGGTGGCGAAGATGGTGGATTTGGGGAGGTTGGCGAAAGAGAAGAGAACGGACGGGCTGATGGCAAAGCCGATGACGGGGTTGAAGGAGCTGGCGAGGGTGGTGATGGGAGTGGAAGTCGCTAAGCCGAAAAGCGTAACAATGAGTAGGTGGGACTGTGGGTGGTTGAGCTATTCTCAGATTCAGTATGCTTGCATTGATGCTTTCTTGTCCTATGAGATCGGGGCTCGGTTGTCAGGGCAGTAGTCTGCTAATTATGATAAAGTTGCGTGCATTTGAACAAACTAATGAAACTGCCTTAAATGGCTATCAAGAGTTTGGATTTGTGTGAGTTTTAAGCGATTTGGAAGTGTGATTGAATGTAATTAAGTTTATGCTTTTCTTACAAAACTTGGGAGTTTCATAGTATGATTTGAGCACCTAATTGTTCAAATTATTTATGTTAATGTCTATTTGATGCCCTTTTCGAGTTTTGAAATCGCTTATCAATATGATTGATTAGTTGTTCTTACAAAACTTGGGAGTTTCATAGTATGATTTGAGCACCTAATTGTTCAAGTTATTAATGTTAATGTCTATTTGATTCCCTTTTCGAGTTTTGAAATCGCTTATCAATATGATTGATTAGTTGTGTATGATAGCAATCTTCGGTTGCTGCATAAATTCTAGACTTGGCTGTTCAAGTTTTCTTGGTAAGTTTTAGCGTTCCTAAAAAAAAATCGAAAAATGTGTGTAATTCTTCGGAAATTGTGTGTATAGCAGCGATTCCAACCAATTGGCGATTTGCGATTGGTGAAATATCTGTTGTTAGATTGCCCTATCCGGAACGAGACTTGTTCTTCCTTTTTTGTTTGGAAGTGTTGTGCTGCGTGTTGCTAAGAATTAAGAGGCGATTTTGTGTACAGTCCTTTGAGCGAACCAGACTTATCGTAAATGTTGTGACAGAAGCCATTCTGGAAAAACAAGATAGATGCTCTTCTAAGATGTGATTGACTCTTCACTTCATACTCCGTAGTAACTAAGAGGCGATTTTGTGTAGGGTTGTCTGAACAACTCATCGTAAATGTAATGACAGAAGCCATTCTAAAAACAAGGGAGTTCGATGCTCAACTTCATTTGCTATGTGCTCAATCGGGTTGGGTTTTAGCTAGTGTGATTTAACCTTGAGAAGTTTTATCTTAAGCGTCCTTCTGATACTTATTGTTTGAATTTCATACGGTCTGAATGTCTAATATCAGCGCTACGACAAAAAATCCCCCATCCTAAAAGAAAAGAGATCATTCGCGGCCAGTACATGTTTTAAAGCAATCTCATAACGGACCTGCTGCGATAAGGACTCCTTGCTAACAGCATCAAAACGCTCTTCAGCGAAACCGGAAAATCAGAATTTTTTTGCTCTGGTACATTGATACAGTAGTTCACCTGAGATGTGAGCGTCTACACTCATTCTGGTAAATTGTATAAAAAAATTACAAATTGTGTTTATGAACATGCAAGAATGAAGCAAAACCAAGGAAAATGAGCATGATAACTAGACAAGACAATGCAGTACTCGTATTAAGTTTTATGAATGCTCGTGTATAATGGTCTGATTGTTACATATATGTGATCAATGATTATTGTGATCATTATTGAGAAGAGTTCAAAAATCTGACATTTACTCAATAATGGTCACTGTAAACATTATAATAGTCACATTTTAGTCGCACATCAACCCGTCGTACACATAAAACGATCTCATTCGAGAACTCGTGAGAATCAATAAGCTCGGAATTTCATACAAGACACATATACTTAATATCATACCCCTAAAGGGGATTGTTTATTAATATTATTGTTGAATTTCATAGTTACAAATTTCCATCTCCATGCATGAATGATAGAATAGGCCTTACATAAAAGTACAACCTTAAGCTAGTGATTTCTCTACAAAGTGTATACAAAGGTTTTTTTTTATAATAACAACTCACAAAAATGGAGAAAAAAAAAGAATATAAAGACTATATAGGGAAGAAGAATTGAAGGGAGAATGGATGTCAACTTAATTAGTGCCTAATCACTATTCCCCCCACCTTAATTACAGTCATTAGAAAACTAATTATCTACACTTTCATGTCTTCAGCATTGTAATTTACAGCTAACGACACGAATCATCATATAAATTATTCATTTCCTAATAGTAGCAAAGTGATTTTTTACCATTTGAGTGAATCATGCCGACCCGACACGTTGGGTTACACCCGTGTTCTTACGCTCCTCAAACACCTCCGGTAGAAGCCTGTCGAGCATTTCGAGGAAAAACTCCCACTCGTCTTCCTTTAGGTCCCCAAAAGAGACTCCCTCTATCTCGTCTTTCCTTCCTGGTGCTGCGAAACTGACGCTCTTGAATAAGTTCCCGGCCTTGATCCGGGTGTCGTGAGTACCCTTTATGTCGATTGCATCGGTGTGTCTTTGGAGTGTGTCGTCTGGGATATCGTGACAGTCGTCTTCGGGAAGTGAGCACAGCTTTTTGACATCAAGAGGGAAGCCTTTTGATGGTTTGGTAGGTTTTGGAGGAAGAGGTGGCTTTCCTACTAATGATGAACTTTGGTTAACCTTAGATTGGTTGAACATAAACATGGAGTTGTCTTCGAATTCCTCGTCGAAATGGAACATTTCCGAATCTTGTTCTTGTTCTTCTTCGTGCTCCTCTACGACATTGATTTGGCCAACAATGTCGTTTGATAGCCTAAGGACAGTATCCTTTGCCCTAGCACAAACGCTCTCTAATACACTCATAGTTTCTTCCCCACCATGGGAATCTCGAGTCATCATCTCGCCCATATCACCAAGGCAAAGCCCGGCTGCTGCCGCCTTTTTCAGGAAGATAGTGCACACAACAAGCACACGGATCGAGGCCTCCCCTAGGGTGGGGAGTTCGGTCCTCAAAATATTGGCATCGCTAAATGGATCAAGATTCATTATGTATTCCATTTCAACGTCCGAGAAGGGGACTAAAGCTTGAGGCCAATGGAGCCACTCAAAATACGGATCATCTAGCCACTCGGGTAAACAGAGGCCGTGGTCTATCGGAACAAGCTCGGTGGCACCAAGAGAGTACTTATCATGTTCGTACTTCCCCACAAGCATGTTGCCAGCGTGCCTATCAATGTTGAGTAGTCTAACATCAAGGATCCCAATGCGGTGAACTGAAGACACGGAAAAGCCGGAGGAACCCAAGTCTCCAGCATCGGAGTCATGGTCTACAAAGCGCTGAAGAGAAGCAATCTTATATAATGGAGGTTTCACTAATGACGAATCATTCACATTAAACACGACATGAGAGAATTTGACGAGTGCTGTAGGAGGAACTCCAGCAAATCCGCCATGGTCAAGGAGATAAGCAGCCAACTCCCTAATGCCAGTTTCACCTACCTTAACGGACCGTTTCAAGCCGGGTTGACCCAACATTCTTCCAGTGAATCCTTTTGGGTTATTCAATGCTAAAGGTTCCTCATCAATAGGTTTCGCCACTGCAAGACTGTCCCCATTTCTGCCCCGTAGCAAATATGCTCCACCAAGGCCACTTGAGAGGAGTTCTGGGTCGATACCAGAAGCGGTAGCTATTGCAACCTCCACAGCAAGGGCCCGTGCTCTAGGAGCGGTACGACCACCAATGAGCTCAATCCTTGGACGGACTTTCGACTCTTCTTCCACCTTAGGCGTTAAAGTTAAGCAAGGAGTGGAAATACTTCGATGGAATCCTGAAGCACTAAGATTTGTTTGTTCTTTTGGATGAGCCAGATCGATTTGGTTGGGTTCAAAGGTTAGAAATTCGAGGTGAGTAAAGGATAAGAGTCTACATCTTTGGGATCGGACATGCGGTTTAAAGCCATGAAGTTGTCCAACAGCTACAGCCATTTCTTACACCAAACGCGACTGAGTTTGATCGAAAAGTTAGCAAATGATAGCTCTTTTCAGAAAGTTAGCCTGTCAAAGAGGAACAACCACTGAGTTTCTTCAATTTAAACACCAGATAATCAAAACAATGAAACAAAGCAAAACGAATGGAACTCAATCTAAGCAAGAAGATGACTAGCGTATTGATTCTTATTTTCTACGATCCTATCAAAGAGAACATGAACGAGACCTAGATACAAGAAATTTTAGACAAAAACCACAAACAAATCGTAGGCGTATAAAGAAATCAAAGCAATGCATGTTGAAAATGACAATTTGAGAATGTGAATTCATCCTTTTTAACAGGCTCCATATAGAAAAACATGTCTAAGTAACATAGCTATGGATAAAAAACGTCATTAGATTGGATAATACCTATCTAATTATCTGTCCCTCGCCCCTATACACATATCTCGCCAGAATTTCTGCAAGAGAAGTCATTGAAGTAATGAGACGATGATTGAAATCAGAAAGAGGAACCATAATAACAAGTAACATCAAATCAAAGTTAGTTAATAAACGGCGACAGGCGTGATTCAAGATAATCATTGATTGTTAGAGTAGTAGTGAGCAAGTAGATTACGTGATAACAATGATAATGAAAAAGATTGAAAACAAACGGTGACAGACGTGATTGTTTTTAGTACCTATTTTCTTCATCTAACGAACCTTTTTTAATTTGTTTCAAGCAAAACTCCACAACCTCAACTGCACAAATGCGCAATTCAACAGAAGGCTAACACAGAACGCCATCCAAACAGGAGGACATATTGGTAGAGAATCCAAAGAACCTCGATTTCACAAAACCACAATTCAACAGAAGGCTAACTATTGGTGCATAACCAAATTGTGTTTTTAATAATACAATTGAAGGAAAACAAAAGTGGAGCAAAACAATCCAATGTTCAATCTACCAGAAGATGATAACATGACAGAATTTCAACATATTCTGCAGGTTAACAAGAATCTAACATGAATTATACATTTATACCGTACAGTGAATCAACGAATCAAAAGACGAGTCAAAATGGAGTTACGTAACTAACAGATACTTTCAGTTTCATGTGTCATAATCGGAAACATGCAACACAACAGCGAACCCATTGACAGAAAGAAACCATAATTCAAAAATGTCTATAAGACGATTTCATATGAGAGTTATCAAATCCTTTTCCCCTGAAGAAAAAGCTCAATCGCGATTCATTTCCAGTTATATGATACAAGAAAACAGGTAGTGTCTCAATGGATCCCTATGCAAAGTCGGGTTGGATGTACGAATAACACACCAAATTTCCATATTGTTTCCCCACGAATGTTTTTTTCCCTTTCTACGAAACACCAAAATGATCATCTAATGCATCCAACCAACGTAATCAACAGATTACATAGACAACAAGATGCAACGAAGAATCTCAGATCATTTCCCGACCAAAGTTTACATCTTCTAATAAAATCCATAAAATCAACATATATACATAACCCATCAAACATGATGATATGATCATACAAACAGATTTAAAAACAAGAGGAAGTTAAGAGAAAAGACGAACCCTGAACACTGGGAAAGGCATCCAGGGAGACGAAACCAAGTCAAAGAGAGCGCGAGACTATCAAAAATCTCTCGTCCCCCTCTTTGAACTTTTTTTAAAAAAATAAAAACAAAATCTCCCTTTTTATTTTCCCTTCTATCTCCTCACCTTTATACACTAATGTTTTTTTTCCAAAAGTGAAACTTTATCCCCCTTTTTTCTTCTTCAACTCATCCTCTCCATTTTTGTCACCAATTATTTTTCTCTAACTTCCACTTGTCCTCGTTTCCTTACATAATTCATTTCTATTTTTAGCGGTTTCCATCTCAATTTTGTTGGCATTTTTCTGTAACTTCCTCTTACAGATTGTTACCAGCAATGCATTTAGTAACAAAATATATTTTCGTCGAACGAAATAAAGTTTTAGTAAATGTTGTTTGACATGCAAAATTTAGCCACAAACACCTGTCTTCGAAAAATGAAATAATACTTTGCGTTGAAATATCATTCTGGCAAGGTCGATAGCTTAAATGAAATAATACTTTGGATCGTCGAAAACACAAGGACTTTGTAAATAAACTAGAGATTCAAGCCTTACCTGTAGGACGTAGGGGTATGAATCCCGCCACGTCCCAAGCATGGAAATGTCGTTGTTGTTTGGCAGAAGTTGAACTAAAATGAAAGGCTGACGCGACAGTCCAGCCGACATGTAACTTCGGGTCAAAAAAGTCCCAAACACCAAATTCTTGTTCAGATCGAAATGAGCAAATGGGAACCACCAATGCCAAAAACCACGCCATGATGGCATTTCCTTAAATTACAAAGAATGAAACCGTTTAATCTCCGGACCAATTTGCTAAAAAAAACATCATAATTTAGATTTCAATATAGAACTTCCTATTAAGCCGATTTCAATATAGAACTTCAATTCATCGCCTTTATCATATTTGCCGTATCTCATATCGTTAAGTGATGAGACAGTAAAGGCGCTGAAAATTAATACCGGACGAAAGAAAAATGAATCCACCTTTAACATCAAATAGGCCAACAATGGTAACGTGGGCCTATAAGTCAGCTTGCCGAACACAATCTGCAGCGTAATTGAGTCTAACTGCATCCTGAGCCGACACTGCCCAAGCAGACCTCAGTACCATATCGTCAGCCCCGATTTCTGTTGCAGCCTACTATTGCGAAAAATGGCATTCTTAGGTGCGCTTCTGATAGTTAGAACATCCAAGGAAGTCTGGACTCCCAATACCAAAGACTAAGACTACGGTCACTTGTCAGAAGTCAGAACCAGTAATCACGAATGCTATATAATCCACGACATTAATCAGCTTGCCCAGACGACACAACTCTCCTCAACCAAGGCAGTAACCTTTTGGAGAGTTCAATTCAAAAGCATCGACAGCAACAAAATCAAGCATAGCCAACATAAAAATTCACTAAGTTGAGGCTGAGATAATCCTCTCAAATGCCAACATATAACATGAGCGCAATCAGCCACCAGTAACATACTCGAGTCCGACTATCAACTGGGTAATTCTACAAGTTCGCGTCAACTTTTCAATCTTTAAATATGTCTAGTATTTCATACCTGACCTTAATTATCTAACCCTCAATGCCTACAGATACTTAAAACTCTATAAGTCATATCTGTTTGGGCTACTCTGAAGTCTGAACAATGATGACATTAACCGAATGACGGGAAAGAAAACATTCAAAGAAGAGTCTAATTAAGAGCCTCCTCATCTCGATCAATGTCCGACAACAAAAGTTTGAAGAAGGGTATATCATATCCAACACATGATAACTAATATTCACACTCAAACCCGCTTGGGACTTCAGCGTTTTCACGCCATCTGAACTCGCTGTCGAGATTCAATTCAGTCAAATATGATACCCTTCATGACATTCCATGATTCAAGTCATGGAACTTAACCACACACAAGCAACCTCTGACACAATTGAGTTAAGTATGGTTCAAAACGACAACCCCAAATCGGTTTTATACTCTAACACGCCCCCTCGTGTAAATATTATAGGAGTACTACTTATAAGGGAGGAGTGATGAAATTTGAACCCTCGACCAGTCTTCCATCCATCACATGGCTTTGATATCATGTCACAAAGCCAACTAAACCAAAAGTTTAAGTTGACGGTTGGAAT
>JAUEKU010000007.1:2183713-2195343 GCA_032274805.1 Gypsophila paniculata
ACTTTTGAGAAAAGTGTGGCAGTGTATAAAAGTAATTGTATACAAAAAGTTAACTTGAAAGATAAATGTTAACAAATTGATGGATCATCCAAAAATGAAAAAAAAATGTTAACAGTCGGATGGATCGGAGTGAGTATTGAACGATCAATGATTTTATTTTATGACTATCGAAGACTGTTGCGTGTGGTGGGCGTCCAGGTGGTATAAAGAATATATTAATATCGTGTGTTTTGGAAACTTGGATTTGAAATTCAGATCTGAAAGTGAGTCAATTTCAATGTTTAGGAAAGATTGAAATTGAAATTGGCTCAATTTTTCGTCAATACAATATTCTCGAAAATGATTTTTATAAAGTTTCAACAAAATACTTTTCAAGTTTACACGTTACGACACCCAAATCCAATTTCAATTCCAAAAGTTGTCAAACATGATCAAGAAATTGAATTTGGAATCAAAATACATCATTTCGATTCCTAAAATTGAATTCAAGAATTCAAAATCAATTCCATGTTCTCAAATACAACCTTAAAATTGAGTGAAATTACGTAGTTTATCGAACCTCGCTTCTTTTATTAGATGGAACTATAAATTATTCAAGTAGTTTCTCGCAGTAGGTTAACATATGCGAAAATCAAATCGTGTATTCAAATGTCAGCTACTTTAACTTTTTTTTTTTTTAAAAATAATTGAATTCAATTTTTCTTTTTAACCTATAATTTTATTCTTTTCTTTTAAATTTTGCAAATTACTATTTGATTTGAAATTTTTTAAATCTATGTCCTTGAATAGTGTTAACTTCATACGGATATCAAACTATTTGGAAAACTCGAAAATTAAGTTATCTAATTTCAATTAGTAAACATTTGACAAAAATACATTATTACGCCCTACGAATAATAATAATAACAATAATAATAATAATATATAAATAATAAATAATTTCGACTACAATGTACTTCTAATTCACCTTTTCCTAATTTATTCCGCATAAACAAAATCAATAACTCTACTCGAAAATTATAAATATCGTTTGACGTTCTATTAATAGATCCGACCCGACTATAAAACAAAATCCTCACAAACTCACTCTCCTAATTTCTTCACTTCACGAACTTCTCTTCTCTTCTCTAATTTATTACCCTTCTTCAATAACATTCAATCAAAATAAATCAAATTAAAAAAATTCAATCAATTTTTTCCCCCAAATTTCTAGGGTTTCTTCAATCTCAATCTTTTATCGCCGCACTAATCAATGGGTGGTCGCGCAGTAGTTTCCGACGACGAAGGTAACAATTTCCCCCAACTTTATCGTCGATTTTTCAGTTTTTTTCGCGGTTTTTTTGAAACCCTAATTTGTCGTATTTTTTCCGATAATTTCGATTGATTTTTGTTCGTGTAGAGGAGTTTGAGGTTCAGGATGATGAGCGTGAGCAAGAGGAAGACGCGGAAGATCTCGAAGATGGCGACGTTGGTGGCGATGGCGGCGGCGGTGGTGGTGGCGGCGGCGATGATGATGAGGACGAAGACGAAGACGGTTAGCGTTCGTCTAGTTTACGTCGATTTCTTGTTTTCTGAGGGTTTTATTTTGATTGATTTCTAGTTCAGGCAATTTTATTTGAGTATGATTGTTGTTTATTAGGGTTTCGGCTTTTTAAGGTGTTTGTTTATGCTTGTCGATTTCGATGCTGTTTGATTTCGGGGATTGAAAAGGCGAAAACAAGCGTAGGTCATAGAGTGTTGCATTGTGAGTGATTTCATTCATAGAGAATTCGAAAAAAAAAAAGTTCGTATTTTCGTGCAATTGCTGTACTAAGTCACGAAATGTGGTTCGATGAAAACGAAAGTTATTAGGGAAATAATCGAACTTGCTATATTTTCTCAGTTTTTCAAATGTATTAGATTTGATTGTGTTATCGGTTGATTCGTAAGAATCAAATAGCATAGGTATTTATAATTGAAATTTTACTCATAGAAAGTTTATCTTTTGTACTTGGTACAGCAACAACAAAAAAGCCGTAGTCCTAAATTGTTTGGGGTCGGCTATCAAGAATCATCATCATCCCGAACCGTCATCTTTTGCACTTAATATCTTGGTTAATTACTTCCTGAAACTTTAATGATTGATCAAAGCTCACTATAGAATTAATGGCTAGCTAAATTAGTTGACGAAAGAGAGAGTTTGTTGTTGTTCAATTTTGTAAGCGTGCTGGAAAAATAGTCGTCATCGTTTTTAACATCTTTGTGTTGAGTTCTGTGGAATCCTGGCTTAGTCTTGTGCCAGTTGAAAAGTAATGTTTTTTGGAAGGATCTGGACGTTCTTGAATTTCTATTGGTATTCTTTGAATTCTATGAGTTTTTCGTAAACGTGACGCCTTATTGGGTTTTGCTAACACATATGAGAGGCTCTCCAATGTAATGCATTTTGTGGAACCGTTGTTTGGTGTTGTGTTTGATCGGTCATTAATGTATTATTCGTCGTGTGCTATTGACCGCTATATGCTCATGCTGATGAATAATTACTTGATCGGGGCAGAAGAAGGGCCGGATGAGTATGAAAAGGATGATTTTATCGTTGAGGATGTCGATGAAGAGGATGAAGAAGAGCCCGGAGAAGACGATAGGGATGACGATGAAGAGAGGCATAGAAAAAAGAAGAGAAAAAAAAAGTAAATGATTTCCCATGAAAGCTTCCAAGTATTGGATCATTTATTGTTATTATCTTCACTCAGTAGCTGCTGAACTCATTTCAGGGACTTTCAACTTGATGAGGACGACTTAATGTTACTTGAGGATGCCAATATTCCTGTTTCCCGTAAAGCTGTGAGTCCAAGTGTAATTGTTTTTATGGGTGATATGTATTTTGCTCGGTGCTGACTACTTTTCTCCCTCTGAATCATGTATGTTTGTTTTGGATTTTGCTAGGACAAAAAGTTTAAGAGACTGAAGAAAGCCCGAGGAGAGGCTGAGGCGGGGCATTCTGGTTTTTCCGATGAGGACGAGTTTATTGGATCAGGGAGAGGAGAGGAGCAGGTCCAACGCTCCTTATTTGACGATGATGGTGATTTTTTTCTCAATTTTTGTGTAATTTTTTTGTAGTGTTTTCTTTTCGTTCTTTTTTTTTTTTTTTTCTAAATTCTGATGCGTTTTTTGTGTCACAGGAGAACCTATTGAGGATATTCACAATGAATATGATGACCAGCCAGAAGAGGAGGATGTAGACACAATTGATGAGGATGATATGGCTGATTTTATCGTGGAAGAAGAGGAAGTTGATGAGACAGGGGCCCCTGTTAGGTTTGCTATTTGATCCATTAATTTATGAGGATGATATGAATGAGGTTTTGTTTGTCGTCTTTTTTACCACGTTATAGTTGACCCCTACTGATTTTCATTAAGGCGGCAAAAGGTGAAGAAGAAGAAGTTTGGACAAGCTACTGGAGTTTCGTCAACTGCCCTACAGGAAGCCCATGATTTGTTTGGAGATGTTGAGGAGCTTCTTAATCAGCGGCGAATGAATCTGGAAAGAGCTAGGAGATTTGATGAGACTGGTGAAAGACGACTTGAAGAGGAGTTTGAGCCATCCGTTCTCAGCGACAAGTATATGACTCCAGAAGATGAAATAATCAAGGAGATTGATATACCGGAGAGGATTCAGGTTAATAACGTGGAGAATCTCAGACCTTAACGTTATGACCATATCCACTTCTGTTTTCTCATACTATAACCTGTATAATATGTCTTGATCAGCTTTGTACTCACTCTATGATGGCAGATATCGGAGAGGAGTACTGGTCCTCCTTCCACTGATGTTGATGCCATTAAAGCCGAGGCCACATGGATTAGGAAGCAGCTGGAATCCCCTGTTACTCCCGTACTTGTGAAGATGCCAAAACTTGGAGAGCAGGAAATCGAAGATTTGGAGGATCATATCAGAAATTTTCTGAACTTCGTACATGTTCAGAAACTTGATGTGAGTCATAGCCGTCCTTTTTGTTCTTGTGTGTTCTTGTTTTCTTGGGTGGCTTATCGTTTCTGTTTTGCTCTCTAGCTCCCTTTCATTTCTATGTACCGTAAGGAGGACATATCCAGTTTGTTGAAGGACCCAGAACCTCATGGTGGTGCTACTGACGACAAACCGTCTCTGAAGTGGCACAGGGTAATTTGCAATCGGAACAATTACTCTATTATTGTAGTTCTTGCATGTTTATACCGCTGGATAAACTGAAACGGTGATTCTTCAGGTGCTTTGGGCTGTCCAAGACTTGGATACAAAATGGTTGCTTCTTCAAAAGCGAAAAAGTGCTCTTTTGGCGTACTACAATAAAAGATTTGAGGAAGAATCTCGCAGAATTTATGATGAGACTAGACTAGGTTTGAACAGACAGTTGTTTGTGTCGATTCTTCATATGCTGGAGGAAGCAGAATCAGAAAGGGAAGTTGACGATGTTGATTCAAAATTCAATTTGCATTTTCCACCTGGGGAGGCGGGAGTGGATGAGGGGCAATTTAAAAAGCCAAAGAGGAAGTCCCTCTATGGCATATGCAATAAAGCTGGTTTGTGGGAGGTTGCCAGCAAGTTTGGCTGTAGTTCTGAGCAGTTTGGAATGCAGATCTCTTTGGAATCGACGGTGAGCTTCAGTATCAATAATTTCTGGTTTGAGCTTTGTGTAGTTCCATTATGTTTTCCTAAACTAATCTTCCAACTTGCTTGTAGAGAGTCGATGAACCAGAGGATCGGAAGGAGACACCTGAAGAAGTGGCTTCAAATTTTACCTGTGCCTTGTTTGACACACCTCAAAATGTGTTGAAAGGTGCAAGGCACATGGTATGTGTATTAGATCTCTGTAAAGTTTTGATATATGTTATGTTGTGCTGTGTTCTAAATGGTTTGTGGCTATGCAGGCAGCGGTTGAGATAAGTTGTGAGCCTCGTGTGAAAAAGCATTTTCGCAGTATATACTTTGACAATGTTGTGGTTTCAACATGCCCTACAAATGATGGGAAATCTGTAATTGATGCCTTCCATCAGTTTGCTGGTGTAAAGTGGCTACGCAACAAACCATTAAACAAATTTGAGGATGCTCAATGGCTTCTTATCCTAAAGGCAGAAGAGGAGAAGCTTCTTCAAGTCACGGTGAGACTGCCGGAGGATATCTTAAATAAATTGGTAAACGATTCTCAGGAGAAGTATCTCAGCTGTGGGGTAAGCAGGTCTGCTCAGCTGTGGAATGAGCAGAGAAAACTGATACTAGAGGATGCTATTTTTAATTTTGTACTGCCTGCACTTGAAAAGGAAGCTAGGGCACTTTTGACTAGCCGGTCCAAGAACCGGTTGCTATTGGAATATGGCAAACGATTGTGGGATAAAGTATCTGTGGCTCCATATCAGCGTAAAGGAAGTGAAATTAGCTCAGATGATGAGGTCGCTCCTAGAGTCATGGCTTGCTGTTGGGGCCCTGGAAAGCCAGCAACCACGTTTGTGATGTTGGATTCATTTGGAGAGATTGTTGATGTACTAGAGGCTGGGTCAATAAGCGTGAAATCTCATAATGCATCGGACCAGATGCGTAAAAAACATGACCAGCAAAATCTTGTAAGGTTTATGACAGAACACCAACCTGAGGTTGTTGTCTTGGGTGCCGTGAATTTGTCGTGCACTAGGCTGAAGGATGATATTTATGAGGTATGTCTCGCTTGCATGATCACTGGTATTTTAGTATGCAGATTGCTGAGATGTGAAAAATAAAGTTGTCTGCTATGTCCTTCCATGAAGACATTGCTCTCGATGATTTTTCTATATTTTATTTAACGAGGGTGATTGGTACTCGCTTTGAACATATTCATTTTTCTGCAGACTGTTTTTAAGATGGTTGAAGAAAACCCTAGAGATGTGGGTCATGACATGGATGGGCTATCTGTTTGCTTTGGAGATGAATCTTTGCCCCGTCTCTATGAAAATTCTCAGATATCATCTGAGCAGATCCCCAGTCAGCGAGGTAAATATAACAGAATCTGTTATGTGAGTTACTACATTTTGCTCTGACTAAGCTGGACTTCATGAAATTTTCTCAGGCATTGTAAAGCGAGCAGTCGCTTTAGGAAGATATCTTCAAAATCCTTTAGCAATGGTTGCTTCACTTTGTGGTCGCGAGAAGGAAATTTTGTCATGGAAACTCAATCCTCTTGAGAGCTTTCTTGATGGCGATGAGAAATATGACATGGTGGAACAGATTATGGTTGATGTCACTAATCAGGTGGGGATCGATCTCAATTTGGCTGCAAATCATGAATGGTTATTTTCCCCGCTGCAGTTTATCTCTGGTCTCGGGCCCAGGAAAGCAGCTTCCTTGCAGAGGTCACTGGTCAGGGCTGGGGCAATTGTCTCACGAAAAGACTTACTGACTAATCATGGACTCGGAAGAAAAGTATTTATCAGCGCGGCTGGTTTTCTTCGTGTTAGACGCAGTGGTTTAGCTGTTAGTACCAGCCAGTTTGTTGACATCTTGGATGATACAAGAATACATCCAGAGTCTTACGCTCTCGCACAGGAAATGGCAAAAGATATATACAAGGCAATCATTGGCGATGATCATCTGGATGAAGATGATGTCGAGATGGCAATTGAACATCTCAGAGATAAACCCAGTGCCCTAAAATCTTTTAGTGTTGAACATTACGCCGGGGATACGGATCGTATCTATAAGCTAGAGACCTTGTATGGCATTAAACTAGAGTTGACCCAAGGGTTCCAAGAGTGGCGAACGAAATTTGTAGAGCTCAACCAAGATGAAGAGTTTTATTTGATTTCTGGTGAGACTGATGATACCCTAGGTGAAGGACGGATTATTCAAGCCACAGTTCGCAAGGTGCAACCGCATAGAGCGATTTGTTCATTGGAATCAGGTTTGACCGGTATGCTTACCAAGGAGGATTATTCTGACGACTGGAGGGATTCTGATCTGACTGAGAAGTTGCGTGAGGGGGATGTTTTAACTTGTAAGGTCAAATCTATAGTTAAGAACAGATACCAGGTGTTCCTAACATGCAAAGATAAGGATATGAGGAATAATAGACATCCGAATGTAGAAAAGCTGGATCCTTACTATCATGAAGAAGAGAGCAGCTTAGACAATGAGCAGGAAAAGGCTCGTAAAGCGAAGGAGCTTGCTGCAAAACGTTTTAAGCCGAGGATGATTGTCCATCCTCGCTTTCAAAATATCACAGCCGATGAAGCAATGAAGGTGTGTGCAGAAAATATGACAAATTTCTTTGGTCTCGCCACCCATGTGGAGTGGCGTTATTGGTTTCCGTTTGGCAAATAGTCTTGAACTTTAGCCAACTACTAGATTGTGTTTGAGCGCTAATATAATATGAAAAACGGTGTAGATAATTACAATCTGAAGGCCCAGTTTTGGAGAAGATTTTGCAATGACTAGTTTCTTGTTATCTTTTTGTGGGACCATAGTGCTGATTATTGCTCTTGATTTATTGTGCTCTCCTTGTGTACAGTTTTTAGCTGATAAGGATCCTGGTGAAAGCGTTATTCGTCCAAGTTTGCGTGGTCCGTCTTATTTGACGTTGACTCTTAAGATCTATGATGGCGTGTTTGCTCACAAGGAAATAAGCGAGGGCGGAAAGGATCATAAAGATATCACAAGCTTGCTTCGCATTGGGAAAACATTGAAAATTGGCGACGACGCTTTCGAGGATTTGGATGAGGTTAGTCTCGTTTTATGTGTTTATGGTAGTCGAGCTCTTTTCATATACCCCTCTGGTCAATATGCTATTAGGTTATCTTGTGCTTGGAGGTTCGGGTTTGATTTCTTTGTACTTTTGTCATTGCTGACAGCCCGTCATAATGTTTTTGTGACTCTTTCAGAAGTACTCTCCCCTCTTTTTGGATGGGCTTCTTATTTGTTATTTGCTGGTAAAGCATTCACTTGTAATTCATCAAACCTTTTACAGATAACATTTGGTTCTTATTTTGCAGGTTATGGACCGTTACATTGATCCGTTGGTTGGTCAGTTGAAGGCAATGCTAAATTATAGGAAGTTCAGAAAGGGGACAAAAGCAGAAGTGGACGACATCCTTAGGACTGAAAAGCAGGAGTTCCCAAATAGGATAGCTTACTGCTTTGGCATTTCTCATGAGCATCCCGGCACTTTTATTATCACACACATTCGAAACACAACTCCTCATCATGAACTTGTTGGTCTGTACCCTAAGGGATTCAAATTTCGTAAGAGGATGTTCGACAACATTGACAGACTTGTGGCATATTTCCAAAAACATATTAATGACCCGCTTCACGAGTCACTGTCTATCCAATCAGTTGCTGCCATGGTGCCAATGCGTAGTCCTGCACCCGGGGGATCCTCTGGTGGATGGGGTGGCCCCGGTGGTGGTGATGGTGGATGGCGAGGGCCTTCACCTCGTGATCACTCTTCTCGCGGGGGTAGGACAGGTAATTATCTTTTATTTAATATATCTCATGACTTGATGCACGTAGCATCGGTACTCGGTAGGATCTAGGCCTTTCGTTGAATGTGGGGTCTCATGTTACCGACTCTTTCCCATTTATATTGTCTGTTTCCTTTTAGGTCCATCTGATTATAATTGTTTCCTTCCAAATTTTAGGAAGATAAAAAGGTGACTCTCAGTCCTATAAGACCGTCTTACAATCTCAAATTATTAGTTCGGCAATAGATAAGGGCATATTGAGTAAGTGGTTAGAATGTAAAAGTTATGGTCTTACACAAAACATTGGATAAGACCGTCTTATTTGATACTTTGTGTACTCCCAAGTTGGGAATGATGCCAAGGACATTTGAAGCCCTACATGTAAATTGTTAAAGCCAATGGGATATTTTTGTCACTTAATTGTAAATACAGTCTAGAGACTTAATCAGATGTAATAGAAATGCATAGGGTAAGTGTGTTATGCTTCCTTAGTGCACTGTGCACCACTCACCTTCACAGGGTGTTCATTATTTGACTATGATCCACTTCTTTCTCTTGAGGAGGCTTAATTAGATGGTATACGTTGAAGGGGATCGATTATCTGGTTTGCATGGAAGCGAAACCGTGACAAATGGTGTTAACGTCGGCTGTCTTTTACTTTCCGAGGCATTAGATTAGATTAGAACACAGAGCTGTTACTTATTTGTATATTTATCAAGTTGGCAGCGTCCAGCGACTATGAAGTTTGTTCATTCTTTTGTTTGGTGCATGGGTGTGTATATGTTATGTAGGTCGAAACGATTACAGAAATGGACACCCTAGTGGAACGCCAAGGCCCCCGTATGAAGTGGGGCGTGGACGTGAGCGTGAGCGTGAGCGAGCCTCATACAGTGGCAGCAGAGACGGTAGCCGCTCTGATCGGCCAAGTTCCGGCTACGGTGGTGGATCACGGTGGAGCTCCGATAACAAAGACGGAAATAGTAAATGGGAAACGTTTCCTGGCGCCAAAGTCCATAATGCTCCTGGCGAGGAAGCCTTCCCTGGCGGCTGGGGTTCAAGCGGTGGCGACACCCCCAACTCTGCAAGGGGATCTGGCTCTAAGAGCGGCTCCAAAGGCTGGTAACCAATTCCTTCCGAGATCGGTTGATCAAATTTAGCCTCATCATTCATCGCAGCAGTCTGGTGTTTGTTTTTGTAGGTTTCGATTATGTATTTATAGACGACGACCTCCGCAAATATGGAGCGAATAATAGTTTTATAGTGTTAAAAGTTATTTTTGCAACTTTCGTATGTATCATTAAGAAATACCAACAATATTCACCTATTTTGTGAAACCGCATCAAGCGAATACAAGTAGGATGAATCACGTCCACTGTCTAACCTTTCTACCTTAACTACATTGCTAGTTATTTGCTACGCCTTTGATGTTGCTCAACTGATCGCTTCAGCAAACTGCTGGCAACAGCTCGGCATCAGCAACCATGCTATTCGATGGATATCTCGGAATTGAATTTAACTGACATACTTGTGGTCGGCTAATTGAATAATTAGTGAAACTCCTTTTTTCAGTATGTGGGCTGAGGGTTTCATACTTTCATTTTGCTGTTGAATATTGCTTTTTGCAGACTTACCGTTGCAAACTTGAAACGGAAGAACAGGCAACTAAGGTGCAAGACACGGGATCTTCATCTTGATTTCACTCAACGTTAATATAAGATATACGTTCGACTGTTCTATATTTCAGCTACCAGGAACTACATCACCACACTGGGTTTTACCTGTTGAGAACATTCTTCTGGGGCTGAAAGTAAATTTCGACATGGCAAAATTTACAGCATTCAAGAGAAAGGCTACAATGTTTCCGATATAAGGTTAACTGGTTACACATAAATTTCTCTCATTATATAATTCAGACAATAATCTCCCACCTGAGATATCGGAAGTAAATACAATTCGCGACATTTGACAAAATTATGATGTGACGTTATGATATCATCGGCACACCTCTTGTGCAGGACACACAGGCCGAGGTCCTTCATCCTTGTTAGTCAGCGTCCAGTTTCCCAAGAAACACTGTTCAGGCTGAGATAGTAGAAAGTCGAAACATGGCTTAACGGTACGGCTTTAAGGAAGAAGTCATCGTAGTCAATTATATCAATGAAAACCACAGAGATGTTAGTCAGCGTCACCCAATCCATCACTTCCATCACCTCGCTTAGATATTGCGGTGTAATTAGACCCTGGTTTCTTCTTTTGTGAAGCAGCCTCTGCATTTTTTCGCAGTACAGCTCCAGGCGAGGGGTAGGGACGCTGTTGGAAAAGAGGGCCCTGAAAAACAAACATGTTCATGTTAGAATCCAGCTATCTAATGGTTCATTAAATTATAAAAAGAAACAAAAAAATTTGGTCAATAATAAACTTCATACAATAAAAAACCTTCTGAACTATAAAGTGTCAGTTTGGTCAACTCAGTGGAAATGGTTTCGCAATTAACATAAAATAGTCGCAAATACAATCAGTCTAATGACTAGAGATAACAAGTAAATTCACTTAACACACCGTAGATATATTAGTGAAATGAGATTTAGGAGTATAACCAATTAACCATTGACATTGTTTGGGAGGTCATATTCAAGATTTAACAAAATTAACATCATCCACGAGTTCAGCAATACAATTATTTTAGAAGAAGTCAGCAGCAGGTTCTGCAAGTCGAGTAATCTCATTATGGGGACGATGGAGAACAAGATGATAATGCTAAGTTGACCTACCGTTGCTGTTGTATCTGCTGCCCGTGGTTGTACACCTTTAAGACCGACAACCCTGTTGACAGGCAATTAAGAAATAGTTTAGTCATGTCAGAGCACACTCATTTGATTCAGCAGTATGACTGCGACGTTAATAGAATCATAACGGCAATCATCATGGTGATGAAAAAGGATAAACAGATGACGATCCCCAATTGGTCTGAACACCCCCCCACCATCCTTCCACAAACAGAACCTATCAGATGCTAGATGTACATAACTGCAAATCCACATGGCTCTACACCTGGCAAAACGGGACCCGAGACCTCAACCTGAATATAATATTACTAGATTAAGACCCGAAAACCTGAAGTAGCCTGACTTGACCCTAGATCCAACCCAAACTTGGGTGGATCTAATATT